>JAJIBD010005854.1:0-125630 GCA_021461705.1 Cryptotis parvus | reverse complement strand
ACACCAAGGGTAGCTTGCCAGGCTCTGGGTTCATCCGAGGGGGCCCAGTCTTTCTCAAAGCATAGAAAAGGAACTCACCCAAGAGCAGACAGCGACAGAGAGCAGCAGAAGCAGAGAGAGGGCAGTGAAGGCTATGGTCAGTGTGTGGACGGTCGCCTTTGTGTCAGACACTGCCCACCCACCCACTAGAGCCTCACCCTGAACAGTTGGAGTTGCTGAGTCCTGTTCATTTAACTCCCAGCTGGGAGCCCGTGCCCGGCACCGAAGTTGGTGCGGAGCTGGTGAGCAATGTGTAGCTGTTTAATCAATGGATGAGCAAGATCATAGTCAAATAAATTCATGCAAAATGCTGCTCAGTGCTACAGGGTGGGGGGGATGCTTGTGCTTTGCAGAATTTTATCAGGGACCTAGTTTGAGGGTCAGAGAATAGAAAAGGGCACCATTGAAATGGTCATCTTCGCAAAAAAGCCTCACGCTAACAGCTGTGACCAGCTAAGAGGGAAGACACGGCCAGCTGCACTGAATCCACTTTTCATGAGGCTAAAAAGGCCCCTCTGCCACCCTGAGGAGTCACCCACCCGGGAATGTGGCTGGAAACGGCTCTGTTTGGCTTCTGTTCCAATGAAGGGAGGCCTCCCAAGCTCTCTCCTCTTTCCCCAATGAAGAGAAGCTTCCATCTCTCAGGGGCTGGTGGCCAGCGCTGGCAGAGCACGCTCTGGTCTCTGTTCTGGCACTCAAGTGTGCTGCTGGCTTCATTGCTCTCTTCCCTCCATGCAGGGACCATGGGCAACCAGCTGAGTGTTCCACAACGGGTCGAAGACCAAGAGAATGAGCCCCACATGGACACGCACACGTAAGAATTCCTGAGCACTGCCCTGGGCGGCTCCCTTCTGGGAGACTGAGGCAGGCTCGTAGCACTGTGGAAGCCTCCCGGGTGCACGCACACACACACACACACACACACGAACACCATGAGGGGCTTATTGTTGCTGCTGTGAATCTAAGCTCCCAAAACCATCAAGAGAGCTGGCTGAAAATGCAGACTCCTTGGAACGTTCCTACACAGGAGGTCCCTTAGATCCCCAATGCTGTGTGTCCCCCCGCCCTGCCAAGCACCGCCAGGAGCAACCGTCCCCCACTGCCCCCCCACTCTCACCCCGTAATAGAGCCACAGAAGTGTTCAAATGGTGGAGGGGAAGCTGGCCCTGGGCCCAGAGCTGTTGTCCTAGAGCTCCCGGGATGGCTGGACCCTAGGGCGGTCAGTGAGCCGGCTGCGGTCTTGCTTTGTGGCCGGCCTGGGTTGGATCCCAGGTCCCATACGTGTGTCCCCGACTCCCACCAGGAGTGACCCTGGGAGCAGAGACAAGAGTCAGCTCTTAGCACCACCAAGCGTGGCAATCAACTAATCAATGTCCGCCATCAGCGACATGACGGGAATGACAGCCAGTGCCATGGCCTAAGAGAAGGTTCTGCGCGGCCGCTGAAACAGTGGGGCGAGGCCATGGGAGGGCAGTGGGGGGGAAACTGACCCCAAGCTTTCAGCCGGTCGGGACCGGGCGCCTGTCCCCTCGGGCTCACCACCCAGAAGCTACATGGACCCCAGGAGCGCTCAGCTTCAGGACTGCCGCCACTAGGGTGGGAGTGTGGGGCTGTTTGGTCCCCTCGCAGGCCTGGTGGACCTGGGGGCCTCTGGGTGTGGCGCCATGCCCGTGCTCTGAAGACGGAGACCTCGCTAAGACCAACTGACAGCACCCCGTTTCCTTCCAGGTGTCCTCCGGGCCGAGCATGAGCACAGCGGGGTCCAGCCACAGTGGTGTCCACGCACACGGTTCACTACTACGACGAAGGTGGGTGCCGCGAGAGCCAGGTTTTAAAAGGTAGCATTGGGCCAGAGCCCTAACCTGGTCGATCCCGCATCCTGAGCACCGCCAGGAGTAATTCCTGGGTGCAGAGTCCGAGCCGTCTTCACACAGTGAAGGGGCCCAGGGGCTCCTAGGGGCTCTGTTATGAGGCCACTAATCCCAACCACGATGCTCCACCCTCCTGACCAATTTCCTCCTGAAGCCCCGCCTCCTAAGGAAGCCCCGCCTGTTAGGAAGCCCCGCCTCTTAGGGAAGCCCGCCTGTTAGGGAAGCCCCACCTCCTAAGGAAGCCCCGCCTCCTAAGGAAGCCCCGCCTGTTAGGAAGCCCCACCTCCCAGGGAAGCCCCACCTCTTAGGGAAGCCCCGCCTGTTAGGAAGCCCCGCCTCCTAAGGACACCCCACCTCTTAAGGATGCCCCGCCTCCTAACAAAGCCCCGCCTCCTAATAAAGCCCCGCCTCCAAACGAAGCCCCCACCTCCTAACGAAGCCCCGCCTCCTAACGAAGCCCCACCTCCTAACGAAGTCCGCCTTCTGACAGTCTCATGTAAGGGCTTACATCTCCATGTAGAGTTTGGGAGATGCCCACGGTCTATTCATCTCCGGATGCCCAAGACTAACAGAACTCCCATGTTATCTGATTTTCTCAAACCCAACAAGCAGCAAAGCCATGCAGGACCGCAGGCGAGGGCTAGTGAGGGTGAAGGGAAGGCCAAGGGCTGTGAGCGATGATGCCATTTGGGTCACGGTCAGGGGAGAGGGCCTGGCTCCAAGGCCTGGACGCGAGCTCCGCACGCAGGGCCCGGGTTCACCCCCAGCCCGCAGGTCCCCAGTAGCACCCTGAAGGGGGTCCACTACCCTTCCCCTGGTGTGACTCCAAAGCCATGTGAATTATGACCCACGTGGGGACAGTCCACTGGAAATAGCTACCGTGAGTCTGAACGCCTGTTTCTCTGGGTGGAGGAGCACAGCCTGGCAGTGCGTGGATTCCCCCTAGTTGTTCCAGAGTTGTGGGTAGAGCATGTAGCGCCAGGAGAGGGAATCCCAAGGCCACAGCGTGGTCTTGCCCGCTGGGACTCACGGACACTGCTTCCAAGACTCCAGAACCTTCTTCCTCCTCACTTTCTCCTGGGCCTGGGGTTAGCTGGCAACTTTGACCTGTGATGCTGAAACCCAGCCCGCTCCCCGGCTCTGTCCTGACAGACTGGTTGGTCCTGAGAGCAGAGACCTTCCCCCAGCCCCTAAGCCCCGTCTTTCCTAGGGCTGCCTTTGGAATGGGGCGCAGACATCTGCCTTTTATGCGCAAGTCGGAAAACATGAAATCTGAGCATTCGTTGAAATGCTCACATCTGAATAACGTCTTCCTTCAAGTCTGAGTCTCTGCCACACGCATCCTTCTTTCGAGACCTTTGAAACCGCAAAGGCATCTACACAACACAGCGAGCGTGGTTGTTTGAAGTGCCAATCCACGGGCACATGACCGCCAGGCCGGCTCCCCACAGGCCCTCTGAGGTCTTCCTGGGTTTCCAGGGGCCTGTGGTAGCCCTTGATATTCAAATATTGTCTCTTTTGAAGAGTGTCTTGCTGTCATCTGCTTTTCCTTTTTATTCCCCCTTCTTTAGCGAACTGCTAAAACTCTCCACCCCCACCCGCATTTTCATCCTGTCCTGTCAGATGGGGTCCAGGGACCAGGCTTTCCATGGCGGTGAACTTCGTGCAGCTTCTGGAAGAGCCGGTTTCCCTTTGCAGTTAGTCTGCGTTGGTCTCCGCCTTCTCCTTATTCTGCACCCGAGGCAGTGGCCATCTAGAGAGAGACGTGGGGCCAGGGGTGGCTTTTGAGAGTGGACATTGCTATAGGGAATCATGAGATCCCAGCCCAGGTCCTGCTTCTTCCTTCTCCACTAACCCAGTGCCCCAGAGGGGAGTCAGGACCGCAAACCCTCAGAAGAGAAGACCCCCTCCCCGCCCCGTGCCCTCACACACACCCCCCAAGCTGGCCGCACTCGGTTCTCGATCTTTGCTGTGTGTCTTGCCTGTCTGGCTTCCCACACGCCGAGACTCGCTGGAGGCTCTGGCAGTACAACTTAGCTCAAAAGCAAACTGAGTCTCTGGACTCCCCCATTCAAGTGGGGAAGACGCCAGAGGTGAATTAATAACCACCCACAGATGCTCTGTTGGAGCCCACAGAGGGGCTGGGGGTGAGTAGGACTCGAGGCTTAGGGAAGGTCAGAGCTGAGGCCTGTGGCTAGTGAGGGACCCTGCGGAGATCTCTGGGGGAGATTTTCATGTGCAGATAGGAGCAGAGGGTGCAAAGGGCTTTAGGGTCGTAGAGGCTGGGGTGTGAGTAGTCAGAGGAGGAGGAGGCCCCCCTGGCATGCCCGGGGTGTGGACCTGGGCGGACCCCCGGCTTCTTTGAATAGTTCCATGCTGGTGAATGACCTGATCACTTGATCACTTGATCACTTGAGTCCCGTTATTCATCGATTTGCTCGAAGGGCGCCAGTAACATTTCCATTGGACCCTATCACGCCAATGTAGCCCAATGGTATCTGGTTGATTCAGGAATATGAAGAGCCTCAAACAGTTCCTTCCAGGGTCTTGACAAGGAAGTCTGACCATCTTGTAGGTGGGCGGCCACGTGATCTTTTGACATCCCGTGGGATCCAGTCGGTAATGGCTCTAGTCCAGCGGTTGTCTCCAAATCGCATTACATGTCCAGCCCATCTGATTTTCGATGCCTTGGCAAACGAGACAGCGCCCCTGATTCTGGAATAGCGACGGAGGTCAGAACTCCGGATTCCTGATCTGATTTTTATTTCTTAAATGCCAGAAAGATAGCACAGGGGGTAAGGCACTTTCCTTGCATCCAGCCAACCCCAGTTCAATCCCCAGCACGACTTAGGGTTCCCCCCAAAACCCACCACAAGTGATCTTGAACACAGAGCCAGGAGTAAATAAATCCTGAACTCAGCTGGGTGTGGCCCAGTCCTCACCTTCAAAATCATAAACCAATATTTCCCAGATAAGAGAAATTGTAGAATTTTGTTTCTCAGGCACATCGTTTTGCAACACCCCTCCCAAAAAAAATCCACAACTGCAATGATGCAGCCAAACTTAATCTGTTTCTCTTCCTCTCTGCCGTCTGGCTCTTACCACCCAACACAGCTAGGAATTTAAACACTGGAATCTGCAAGCCTGGGTTCAAACCAGACTCCGCTGCTTCAGAGCTGGATGGGATGAGGAGAGTAGCTGGGCTTCACAGATCCTCGCTTTTGCTCCCACCTGAAAATGAGGGCCGTGATGGCCCCTAACTCATCGTTTTGCTGTTGAGACTAAACCGAACATTTCTGGCTGCCCAGAGCATTTGCCCCGAATGCCTGGCACCTGGGAAGCATTCAGTGAATGTTGACTATTGTCTTGACAGTTAGACCAAGAGAAAAATTTCACTTTGGCACAAGAAAAACATAAAAGATCACATTTCCTTGGGAATTTTAATACAAACATGTGTTTGTGTTAGCCCGCAAACAGAGCAGCCTTGCTTGGACTAAGAATACTTGGTTTTCAGGAAAATTGGCACTCATGTGCTGTTGTGTTTTTTCAGGCCAGATTTTTAGATATCTGAGGATAAGTCAGTGTCCATCCTTACTATCTTTAGAGCTCTTTTCTGAGGACACAACTTTGTAGCTCAGCCAATGGAATAATTCCTTTCCTTGTGACTTATATTTAGTAACAGAGACCAGAAATAGGGGGGAAGAACATAAAAATATAACCAAAACAACTAGGGTTCAATACCAATACGGATACTCAGCACCTCCCAGCTTGTGTTAGGCCCCTGCTACGCAGCGTTTTCTAAGCGTTTCCTAATGCTCAGCTCCCTCTGCCAAAGGCATGTTGTCTTTCCGTCTCATAAGCACTCTGAAGTAGAGAAACATGCAGTCACTTGCCCAGGTCCCGTCTGACTGCTCAGAAAGTCAACTACAGTCCAAGTCCTTCGCAGCCAACAGTCTCTGCAATGTTGGCGCTTCTTCAAGCCAGGAATTACAGCAGCAACCAATCCTGGTTCAAAGGAGCGTTCTCTCTCTCTCTCTCTCTCTCTCTCTCTCTCTGTGTGTGTGTGTGTGTGTCCTCTCTCCTCTCTCCTCTCTCCTCTCCTCTTTTCTCCCTCTCTCTTCTCTTCTCTCTTCTCTCTCTCTCTCTCCCGTCTCTCTCTGTCTCTCTCTGTTTCTCTGTCTCTGTCTCTCTCTGTCTGTCTCTGTCTCTGTCTCTGTCTCTCTCTGTCCTCTCTCTTCTCCTCTCTCTTCTCCTCTTCTCCCTCTTCCTCTCTCTTCTCTTCTCTCTCTTCTCTCTTCTCTCTTCTCTCTCCCATCTCTCTCTGTCTCTCTGTTTCTCTGTCTCTCTCTGTCTCTGTCTCTCTGTCTCTGTCTCTCTCTGTTTCTCTGTCTCTGTCTCTCTCTGTACTCTCTCCTCTCCTCTCTCCTCTCTCCTCTCCTCTTTCTCCCTCTCTCTTCTCTTCTCTCTTCTCTCTCCCATCTCTCTCTGTCTCTCTCTGTTTCTCTGTCTCTGTCTCTGTCTGTCTCTGTCTGTCTGTATGTCTCTGTCTCTGTCTCTGTCTCTCTCTCCCCTTCTCTGCCACCAACTCTTACCACTGTTTTCCTGGAAAGTCCCCTTGGCGAGTCATCTGTCTGCTTTATGAGAAAACTCGATGGGAGTCAGGTCCCCCTGGGTTTCTCACACGGTTTCCGCAGGACCTGGGAGCTTGATCCTCATCATCAGGAAGGAACTTTTGGTTCTTTCCACAGTCAATCCAGGAAGGTTTGAGTCAGCCCCATCTCTGCAAGAGCAGAAAGTCTTCATCCTTTTCACTCACACACTGAGCACAAACAAATGTTTTGTGTGTTTGTGTGTGTTAATGTTTTCAGACGTAGGTTAATCATTTTTTTTCAGTGTTTCTCTAAGGCCCCTATTGACTGTCAGCTTCTTTCCCTAGGTGAAAAATGTTCCTTTTGGGGGGCAGGTGGGAAGGCTTGGGTCACACCCAGTGAGGCTTAGGGCTTACCCCTGGCTCTGCACTCAGGGATCACTCCTGGCAGTGCTCGGGATCAAGCCTGGGTCAACCCTGTGCAAGGCAAATTCCCTACCCGCTGTGCTATCTTTCTGGTTTCAATTTTTCCTCCATTTTTCCTGAGAAACCAAGTGTGGGTGAGTGCTCTGAGTGTCTCGCCGGCTCCTGTTTCATTCCTCTACCGCCTTTCTCCCGCTTCAGATGTCTCGAGTGACTGAGGCTGAAGACAGCTCACCAAGGGGATGGTCATTGTCAGCATTGACAAATGAAGCAGAGACTGACAGACCAACCCCCAAATGTTCTTCCGAATCTTGCATGGGCTCTAATTCCCTTCACCTTATTTAAACACTGTGGTTTACGGAGTTGTTTCTAGTACAGTGGTTACGGGCATTCGGAGCTCCAACACCAACCAGTGTGACCTCCCTCCACACTGCGTGCTTCCCACTCATTCCCCAAGCCTATCCCTTAGCGGGCACAAAATATGACTCATTTCATATTGCTTATTACAGCTAAATGGCTAATGGAATTATTTAAAAAAACTTTAGTGAAAGAAAATCCGTCAAAATAGTTAGATCTCACCATGGTGTCATTGAGTCTTTGACCGAAGGTTACTGGTTGTTGGACCTTCTGGGCTACTGATTTTTTTCTTGAGCTTATTTGGCATCTAGGCCACTTTCCCATCTAATTTGCTGTGCTCCTACTGGACTGTCATTCTTGGAATTGGGAGGAATCTTGCGGCCACATATTTGACTCTCTGGGAATTCTCAGATATGTAGAACTGGGCTGGTGAGCTTACATGGCGGCAGTTGTGAGATTGTGGGTGTGACTCTCGGGCTTCCAGAAGTCCAGGGGGGCTTGGGGGGAGGCAGTACGTCCCCAACTCTGATAAGATCCCTATAGTTTTCAGCCTGAAAACTGGGGTACCTGGAATTTCTGCCAGTTTGGTGTCTCTGTAGAGATTAGTCATGAATCAGGGAGTTGGGCTGTTGGCATGGCAACAGCTATAGGGTGTAGGTATGGCTGCTGGGACCCTGGCAGGGCAGGGACTGGACTTGTCCACTTCCCCAGGGCATCCTAGTTTTCGGCCAGAAGACCAGTGTACCCATGGATTTTAGCAGCTTGCCAACATCTCTTTCTAGGCTAGCCATGGATCTGGGAAGCTGAACCAGTGAGTTTATTTGTTGGTGACGATGGGATGCTGTGTGCTTAATTTTAAATGGCATACATAAGAAACATTTTGTTGTTGGTTGGTTGTGTGATACAACAACTTCAGGTACAGCTGGATCAAGATGCTGTCACCGGTGATCTTCTCTGACTCTGATGTCGTTGGTGCCAGTTGTGAGCAGGTGCTTCTAAAGTGTTGTCTAAGCCCACCACCTCCAGTCACACTCCCTGCTCATTTGCCACCACACATGAAAAGCACAACTCGAATCGGCTCAGCAAGAGTCAGAGGGGCTCCTTATATTAGCCGAGCACACATCCCCAAGCCACCATCCTAGCAAGGAAAATAGAAGCTCTGTGCGAACCTGGGAAGCACCCACCAGCTTGGGGAGCAGAGCTTCATCACGCTGAGGGTGCCCTGCACACAGCCTGTTCTTGCAAGTTATCGGAGGCCCTTGGCCTATTATCCAACATCAAGAGCAATGGTCTGCTTCGGGCTGTATTAGCGTGAACTTTAGAGGCCTCTTGGGTGGACTCGGACATTCCTCAAAGTCAGGTACCGGCACCTTGAGAATCTGTCCGCTGGGAAGATGTTGTTTCCAAGGACTCTTTCTCTGGTTGTTTATTCTTAAGTATCTCTAGCTCCTTTGGGTTCCAGTAGAGAGAAATCTGAAAGCAAGCAATGAATACTCTGGGCGTTTGGAAGATTCTTCCTCGTCCTGGCATTTGGTCTCTTCTGGACTCTGCTGGTTCCTCTTCGCAAGACAGAGCAACCGCTGGGACACCCCACTGTCCTGCTTGCTTCTGGCCTCCTGACACCTCTCCCATTGCTTTCTGACCCCACATTCTCCCACCCCCTACCCCTGTGGGTACCAGGTAGCTGTTGTAGATTCCTGGGCCAGAGGAAAAGGGCCTCAGACAGGCCAAGTTCAGAGGAGCCCCGTGCGTTTGGCCCCTATCTTCCGTCTCAGCTTCTCCCCGACCCCTCAGTACTTCAGAAGATACTCTTTTTGCCCAGAATTCAGCTCTCACTTATCATGTGGCTGCTCCTGGAGCCAGATGCGGTGATAGTAAACGTGGCGACCCAGTTCGCTGAGAGTCATGCGCATGTGCATGGTGTGGGGTGATTGTGGGAGAGGCTGGGGATGCTATCCAGTACCCTACAAACACACCATGGACAGCCCCATAAAGAGTGACCCAGAATTGGGACCAGGAAGATAGTACAGAGGAAGAGAAGGTAGGGCACTTACCAGGTTCACTCCCTGGCATCTCATATGGTTCCCTGAGCACCACCAGACCAGACCCCTGAGCACAGAGAGGAGTTAGCCCTAGACACCACTGGATGTGACCCAAATCACTTTACTTATGTCACTTGTCTTCCCATTGTTCATCGATTTGCTCAAGCAGGCACCAGTAACATCTCCATTCATTGGGAATGAGGTCCATTATTGTTACTGTTTTGGGCATATCAAATACACCTCGGGTAGCTTGCCAGGCTCTGCCATGGCTCTGGGTTCATCCCAAGGGCCCAGTCTTTCTCTATGTCAGACCATCAACCATCCAGGGCCCACGGGGCAGAGCCCTGGGTGTAGACAAGCCTGTCTCCTGTCTGCCACCTGCCAATGCAGCCAGGCACCATAGCCACACCTGCAATACCTAAGGGGCAGGGGTGTGACCCAAAAACTGAAAAAAAAATAGAGAATGACCCCAAAGGTGAATAGTGGCCAAGAGGAAAAGCCCAATCTGAGCCACCTGTTTACCTTACCCAGAGTGCCAGAGTGGTGACAATTCCAAGTGTTGCTAGTAAGCGCCTGCTGTATGCACATATTCCACGGACTGACTTCCCACTCTCACCAACCTTCCTTCTTCTCCTGAGAAGAGCCTGCCAGCATGCCAGGAACCCCTCATTGCCCCCTCTGCTCTGTAGATCCCAGGCAGGGGTGGGGGTGGGAGCCCCCATGCCCCAGCTACACCGGCTTTGTGCAGACCCTGTTGGCAGTGCATTATGTGTCCTGGAGTTTCCCGCCTCGGCTGAATAACTACTGCTTGTGTTTGTGTCGACAGTCGATCTGGGAATCAGAATCCAGCAGGACACTGGGGCGCTTCTTCCCGCCAGACGATGGAGGAGCTCAGCCCGGGTGCAGACGCCAAGGCCAGCAGAAAGAATCTTGGGCAAGAGGCCAGAACCCAGCCACCAGCTGCTAAATCGCGCTTTTCCTTGACACTCTCTCTCGGCCTGTACCAGGACGTACCGAGACCACGCCTGGGATTCATTGCCCAAACCGGTGACGCTAGATGTCAGCCCCCCAGCAAGCTCCAGGGAACAAAGACCAAGTGAGAGGCCAGGCCTTCCGGTGGCAGCTGCACCCGGGGCCTGGACCCAGATAAAAGCCCGGAGCTCACCCCGGCTGGGGCACTTCGGCTGCTCCGCCCCTGCAGAGCTGGGGAAGAGGCCCCCGCCAAGCCGGGGGACCTCAGCCTTTTGGACAGACTCTTTAAACTGGACAGGGGGACAGGCCAAGGCCCCCTGCAGAGGACGCTCCGGGAAGCCACCAGCGTCGAGCCTCGGGCCTCAGACCGCCGCTACCCCAGAATCAGCCAGGCTGTGCGACCATGGCTCTGCGAAGGTGGTAAGTGCTGCACGCTGAGGGGTGCAGGGGACCCCCAGGGGCCTGGATGCTGCTCAGCCACCCCCACTGGCCCAGCCGACCACCTGAACGAATAAGACATTTAGCTGAGGGTCTCCCTGGCTCTGTGGGCAGAAGCGTTTGTTGAAGACCTAGAATAGCCTTGGCGTCAGTTCTGAGCAGAAGGAAGGAGGTAGGGTGTGTTTGCACAAAGAGAAGTTGGTCCCCCGCTTTTCCCACTATGGCGGAGGTGGGTCCGGGGCCATCCCTGCCTTGGCGGAGGGAAAGACATCGGCAGCCGAATACCGGTGCCTGCACGTCCCCACGGCCCCATGGGCCTCGCAGCCAGGTTCCTCGGCCCCAGCCCTGAGATCCCACCTTTGCTCCTCCCGCCTTGATTGGCTTTTAACTATCTTTCACCTTTAACCTGTGGACTGAAGTGGAGAAAGGACTTTTTACAGCTCTGGGCAACTCTTTCATGCATGGGCTCTTCTCTAAGAAGCTAGAAATTCTTTGTCAAATGAGATTTTCTTATTTTTCTATTTTATCTTTGCTTTTTCTTGGGGGAGGTGGGAGGTCACGCCCAGCGATGCTCAGCAGTTACTCCTGGCTCTGTACTCAGTTATTACTCCTAGCTGTGCTCAGGGTTACTGAAAATCAAATGGGATACTGAAGATCAAACCCCGCTCACCTGAGTGCAAGGCAAATGCCCTCCCTGCTGTGCTATTGCTCCAATCCCATAGATTTTATTTATTTTTTTTAAAGCAAGCATTCTGCCATACCAGTTGGGTTTTTCCCTGAGTGAGAAAGACAAATTATTTTTTATCTTAAAAAGTGTGTTTGCTTTTAACCTTCAGAGAATATGTTTGTATTCCTGTAGAGGACCTATACATTGACGCATTGTATTTGAAGGCATTTGTTTCCTTACTTTTAAATGATAATGTTCAAAAGCAGCAATGAAGTCAAGTGCCTGGACTTGGGGGTAGAAGGGGGCATTGAGAATGTTTCTTGTCATGTTGATATCATGTTATCAACAATGTTGATGACAATGTTGCTGTGGATAGTTGTCTTCGAAAAACTATGGGACAGAAGAAAGATAGGGGTGGTATTGGGGGGTATTGGTGGAGGGAAGCAGGTGACAGGTGTGGTATTGGTGGATCCATGCATGAAAGTATTGTTGTATTAGTGCAATTCACCATGCAGCAATAATGAGGTGGGGGACACCCACCGGCCGGCCCGTGACCACCACAGCACTGTGGTGGCTGTCATTTGCCGAAGTGTGTCCCTGCTAGCAGGCTCCATGCTGTGCTCTACACGCTACTGTTTTCCTTAAGGAAAATGGGAAATTACGTTGATCTGTGGTTTTTAATACACCCAGGCCGGTGTCAGGAATTATATCATGACTATTGGATACCAGCTGAAAATTCGGTTAGCTGAATGGGGAAAGATAATAAGCCTATTGCCCTGGCCATTCTTATTAATTTGCTTTCTTTTAAAACATGTAAAATCCATGTAGAATCTTTCTTATTCCTCCTGGACCCTTTTCCTGCGCCTCCCCACCCTCTGCCCAGAGGCTCATAATTCTGTCAATGTCCACTGGTTTATTTATTGACTTACTGAAGCAATGCTTAAGGGGCCCAGGGCCACTCCTGGTCAGTACTCAGTCAACCTGGGCAGAGCCAATGCAAAAGAATCCAGTGCTCTGACCTCAGTGCTGAGGTCACCAGAACGACCCACCATGCCCAGTGGGGCCTGGAGGAGCCAGGTCAGCGCACGTCCCTACATTCTCTGTTGCTGGGTTCCTCTGAGTGGATACGTGTCCCGAGTTCTTGTGATACGTGTCCCAAGGCCGTTCTACAGCTGAGATGCTTTGAGGAGCCACTCTTCTTCTCCAGAGGGAACTCAAGTCATCCATCGCCCAAGCTTGGAAAAGAGGAAGAAGTCCTTTGGGGCTGTGTTCCGTCCTCTCGGTGTGCCTGGCCTCGGGGACAGCATGCCAGGGTAAGGAAAGGATCCCAAATGAGGTTGGAGGAACAAGATGAGGACTTGTGTGGACACTTTGGGCTGTATCTGGTGGATTCCAGGGCCTGGTGCTAGCTGAGAGTCCGAGTAACCTCTCACAGGACCCTCAGCAGGTGGCTGGTCTTCCTTGCTGAATGCCAGCACTCTCTGCTTGAGATTCACCCGTGCCTGTTTGCTGTTCACCCCAAAACTTGCATTGCTTGTCAGTTAGCCTCATCAGCGTTTCAGATACCGAAAGCAACTGCCCTGCCCTACATATGCATGTAAAGAAGCTCTGAGCTAATCATTCACCCTTCGTGGGACACCTGGTAGATGCGTTTGTCGCCAGGTGGATTCCAGTATCTGCAGAGATCTTTCACCGAGAAACAAAACCAGAGGAAAACTCCAGTGAGGGCGTCTCTGCAGAGATAACTGTCAAACAGTCTTGGAATGGCCAAGCCTTGGCTGCTGCAGTCTGCATTTGGGGTGGGTATCCGCTTTCCTGAGGAGAGAGAGTCCAGAAGATATCACAGCTAGAGTCTCACTCCTGGGCCCCCGGACGGGCGTGCAGGGGAAATGTCTGTGTATTCATTCCAGATTCTTAGGGAACACCAGGCTCCAGCTGCCTTCCCGCTAGTCTGTGCTGGATTGGAATTCCAGCCAGAGAGCCACACAGCAGCGAATGGGGGAGAAAGATGTCCCCATTTCATTTGGGGAAACACACAAATCTTCTGTGTTTTCAGAACGACAATCTTATTTTTGTGCCTTATAAACCTACATTCAGAGCATAGCATCATTAAAACAAGGCCAGGATTCATGCACAAACGAGGCCTTGACTCCATGGGCCAAAGAAAAGATAAATTATATGCCTGAAAGATTTCTCTGAGCCATGATTCACACCAACCAACGTGTTGGCAGAGATGTGAGTTGGTTTGTTTTCAATTTTTCTCTGCTCCCCATAACTGAACCAGATCTGTAAGATACAGATATAAGAAATGGATTCGAAGAAAAGGGTCGCAGAATGCAAATTGGACCTTTATGAGTTCATAATTTTTTATGAGTTGCCAAACGCTGCATTTCTGTGCTCAACTGGCTCTTCCAACCAAGTCTGGGATGGGGGAGGGGGCTTTAAGTGTTGCCAAGCACCAATTCATAGAATTTATACAAGATTCCTTTTCTTTCAAACACTTCATAGCATCCTGCCATTGTTCTTTATAAACCCCTCCGGCACAAGGCATTGGAAGAGAGCTCATGGCCCTGGTCCTTCTAGCTCATACAGTCAACTAGATCTAGACCAACTGTAGACGCAAGTTGTAGAGGGAAGGTGATCGCTGACTCCTTCATTCAGCCTGCAGATATGAAAGACAGTGATCTCTGTGTAGGCTCTCTCTTCCTCCCTCCTCCTCTCTCCTCCTCTCTCTTCTCCTCTCTCCCCTCTCTTCTCCCTCTCCTCTCCCTTCTCCCTCTCTCTTCTCTCCTCCCCTCCCTCCCTCCCTCTCTCTCTTCTCCTCTCTCTCCCCTCTCTTCTCCCTCTCCTCTCCCTTCCCCTCTCTCTCCCTCCCTCCCTAGTGTGCTCTCTCTCTCTCTCTGTCCTTCCTTTAAGCCTTTTTTTCCCCACAGAATCTGCTGTGGTCCAATGGTCACAGTGTCACACCTGCACTCTCTGGGCAAGTCTTAGTCTTTATCCCACCCGACTCCCGCCACTCCTGCAGGGAGACCACCCCCTCCTTCCCAGAACACCCTTCCCTGGCCCCAGGCCCTGCTGCCTATGGCCCTTGCCTCCTTCCTCTCCCCTGCTGCATTGCTGGGACATCTCTGACAACACCGACTTCCTCGGGCCCTCCCCCATTCCAGACATTTTCGACTGTTCTCTGCCAACATAGCCCACGCTGTTTCCCAAAGCCTCTGTCTACCCCAGCTTCCAGACTGACACCTCCAGTGGCCTCTCCTCCATAGCTACTTGAATTTTGGCCATTGGAATGCTTCCTGAGTGTGGCGAGTTCATAAAGTCCCAAACCACACTCTCCATTGACAGCACCAACAGCCCAATGCCTGTTCCAGACTTTTCTTGTCTCCCTAGCAATCACTCAGCCTGCTGCCACTTTAGTGGGAGAACTGAAAGACCAGATGTCAGGGCTGGAGAGAGGGTGACGGGGACCGTACTTGTGCTGCCTGCAGCCAACCCAGGTTCAATCCCCAACACCCTTTAAGGTCCCTGAGCCCTGCCAGGAGGGGATCCCTGAGTGCACAGCCAGGAGTATGCCCTGAGCACTGCTGGAGTGTGACCTGAAACAAGACAAAGAACGACAATTTCCAGAGTCATAAAGTAGTGGCTGGAGGCACCAACATTGTGAGAGAGATGGTACAGTGGATAAGGTGCTCGCCTTGACTGCACCAACGAGCTTGATCCTCAGCATCGTAAATGGTCCCTCGGCCCCACCAGAATTCCCTGAGCATAGAACCAGGAGTCAGCTCTGAACACAGCCAGGTGTGGCCCCCAACCAAAAATGAACGTGTGAATAAGGAAGGTGCAAGCATACAGTCAGGGGTGTAGGCGTTAACTCTGCCTCTGCATTGGGCAGCAGCCTCCCTCCGGAGGCCTGTTTCCTCCCTGGGAAACTGAGGATCACCATCGCTCCAGGTCCTGACTCGCCTTATTCATCTGGGGATGCCCCAGACACGGAGACCTTGTGAGTAATGGGATGTAGCTCTTTGCAGGCATCCCTCTGTTTCCTGTCTCTGGCCAAGCCTTCTACTTTTTTCTCTTTCCCTTCCATCCTCTATCACTAAAGCTCCCAGGCATGACACAGATAGATGCACTATGATCCCAAATGCACAGCTAGGGGTGACTAATACACACCCCAAGGCACAAATCCTAATTTGGATTTTTATTTCATTTCTGTTTGTTTGGGGCTGTTTGGGGGGCTCACACCTGGCCATGTTCAGGGGGTTACTTCTGGCTCTGTACTCAGAAATTTCTCCTGGCCGTGCTGCAGGGAACCTGATGGGCGCCAGGGGATGGAACCTGGGTTGGCAGCTTGAAGGCAAACGCCCTCCCCTGCTGTGCTATGGTGCCAGCACCCCAATCTGGATTTTAAACCCTCTGAAGGAGGGTGAGAATGATCAGAGAATGACTGGGGAGAAAGGAATGTAAATGGCCGAGCCCACGGTCCACGTCCTTGGTCTGAGCATCAAGGTTTTCACCAACCTTCCCTGCACCCTGTTTTCCTCTTGTTCCTGAAATTTCTGCAGCCAACGCAGCCAGTATCTGAGCTTATGATGGCCTGTCCCATCTGGTGCCGGTGTTTTTCCTTCCTTTATTTCTTCATGTGTTTATCAGAAATAGCTTTGGTTCAAGTGCCAATTTCTTCACAAAATACTAGTTTTTCCACTGTTGGGTGGTTTCCTAGGGCACAAATCCCTCTAGCATTTTTGGCACCTATTAGGCTAAGTCAAATTTTGTGATAAAATCTATCTGACGAACCATCTCCTTGGAATGCCAGAAGTTTGGGGGGATTCCTATAGCTTAACCATTTTACAGGCGAAGAAATCAAAGTTTCAAATAAAACAAACCACTTGGTCGAAGCTAAACAGCAAAGAATCATCTACCCACCCCTCCACCTGGCCAGAGACGCAAGCTTGCCATCAGATTCTACCAATCATTTCAAAGGGGTGCAGTAAGGTAGCAAAAATGGAAAACTGGGCATTATTCTCATGAGGAAGTACTCTTCAAAAATGTGGTTATGTGAGATACTAAGCTAACCTCGAAGTTAAAATTTAAAAAAATGCATGAGCTCATTCTAGCCTTAGAAGACCGTGGAATTGTGTTTTTAATTTTGTTTGTCTTACGGTCATAGGCCAGTCTATTTCAACAGATAAAAGAAACTACTACCCCCCCAAAAAAAAAGACCATCTTACATCAGTCAAGTTTGGGACCTAGACAGGTTCTCAGCTCTGAAGCTCCAAGTTGGAAGAATTGTGTGATTTGAACCCCCAGAAACATTTAGCATGAGTTTAAACACTTAGCAGAGAAATGTTTGAAACATAGCAGCAACAGTTACGCACAGTGTAAAAACTTTGCCATTAGCATTCTACCAGTAACCAGCTACCTGAAATTTTTAAAAAATTAAATTTTAATTTTAAAATTTTAAAAATAACAATCACCCCCATCTTTTTTTTAAAAAATGTTATATCACTGTGAGATATACAATTATAAAGATGTTCATGATTGGGTTTCAGTCATACAGTGTTCCAGCACCCATCCCTCCACCAGTGCCCATTTCCAACCATTCCACCACCAGTGTCCCCAAATTCCCTCCCCCTCTCCCCCAGCCTGCCTCTATAGCAGGCGCTTTTCTCTCTCTCTCTCTCTCTCTCTCTCTCTCTCTCTCTCTCTCTCTCTCTCTCTCTCTCTCTCTCCCTTTTCTTTATACTTTTGTGGCTTGCAATACATACATTTAGAGGTTATCATGTATATCCATTTGCCTACATTCAATGCTTGGTTCTAGACTAGTGTCATTCCCAACAATTATTAGTACACTGTTCCTTTCTCTGTCTCACCTAACCTCTGACTCCCACACATTTGCAGTAGGTTCTACCCACTGACAAGACCTCCTGGTCCATGTTTTGTCTGACCTGGATATTGGTATCATACTATTTTTTATATTCTTCAAATGAATGCAGTCATTCTTTATCTGTCCTTTTCCCCTCTGACTAATTTCACTCAGCATGATCCTCTCCATGTCCATCTATTTATAGGCAAATTTCATAACTTCATTTTTCCTAACAACTGCATAGTATTCCATTGTGTAGATGTACCACAGTTTCTTTACCAGTCATCTGTTCTCGGGCACGCTGGTTGTTTCCAGATTCTGGCTATTGTGAATAGTGCTGCTATGAACATAGAAGTGTAGATGGTGTTTCTGCTGTGTGTTTTTGGCCTTCCCGGTGTTTTCCCAGGAGTGGTATTGCTGGGTCATATGGGAGCTCAATTTCTAGTTTTTTGTAGGAATGTCCATATTGTTTTCCCAAAAAAGGCTGTACTAATCGACATTCTCACCAACAATGCATGAGAGTCCCTTTCTCCCCACATCCACACCAGCACTTGTTCTTGCTCTTTTGGATATGGGCGAGTCTCTGTGGTATGAGATGATATCTCATTGTTGTTTTGATTTACATCTCCCTGATTAGTGATGATGAGCATTTTTTCATGGACCTTTTGGTCATTCGAATTTCTTCCTTGTCAAAGTTTCTGTTCATTTCTTCCCACCCATTTTTTCATTGGGGTTGGCTGTTTTCTTCTTGTAAAAGTTCTACCAGTGCCTGATATATCCTGGATATAACCCCTTATCAGATGGGCATTGGGCGAATATTCTTTTCCCACTCTCCCACTCTGTGGACTGTCTTTGTATCTTGGTCACTGTTGCTTTTGAGGTGCAGAAGCTTTTCAGTTTCATGTAGTCCCATATGTTTATCTTTGCTTCCAGTTGCTTTGTTAGTGGTGTTTCATCTTTGAAGATGCCTTTAGCTTCAATGTCATGGAGGATTTTTCCTTTATTTTCTTCAATGTACCTTATGGATTAAGGTATGATATTGGATCTTTAATCCATTTTGATATGACTCTTGTGCATAATGTTAGACAGAGGTCCAAAAAAAATTTTTTTGCACATACCTGCCCAGTTTTCCAGCACCACTTGTTGAGGAGGCTTTCCTTGCTCCATTTTGTACTTTTTATCACCCCCCATCTTTTAACAACTATCCCTATACTGTGTTGTAAACATTTTTGTAACTCTTGTAATAACCCAGCAAGGCAGATGTGTTTATTATCACTTATAAGATGAGGAAACTAGGACTCGGAATTTAACTTGACAGCTTAAGGCCACATGGCCAAGGTCGTGGAGAACCACAGGAAGATGTATCAGTTGCCAACACCTGTTACACTCCATCCTCTGAAAACCTTGTGTGTTCATCCACAAAGGAAACGTAGTCCCAGAGCAAGGGGTCATTGGGACGCGTCACAACATTTTCAGGCAATCAGCAGGAGTGAGGCAAGATTGTTAAATGCCTCTTTGGCAAATTGTCATGAATCTGGAAACTAGGAATGAAAGACACCAGAGAGCACTGCAGTGCTCGGGGTCTGAGCAGTACAGCATAGAGCATGCCGTCAGGAGCGGCTTCCCGAGGCCAACGTACACTGGAAGGATTCTAGAGGGTGAAGAGGGAAGGGGTTAGGTTGTTCAACATCATCACAGCACCCACATGGTACTCTCTCCCTTCCCCAGGGCCATCCTGGATCCTGAATGGGTTCACAGGCTTGCCCCTCGCTGGTCACCATTGTTCCAAGTAGGGTAACACTGTCAGGTCCTATCAAATAGTTTCCTCCACCTACCAATGGGGAGTGAGAGCCTCCAGCCTCTGTGCTAGGTGCAGAGTTTCTTCAGCAACAAGCAGACTATCAACAAAGATGTTTTCACATGATAGAAACCAGAGACACTTTCCGTCCACCTCCCGGGTGAGGAGATCTTGAGGTGAAGGGAGCCAGCAGCCATAGGGCAGCTCCCCAGTCCCTGATTCCACTGTCCTCATTCAAACTGGACTCTGACCCTCTCAAGAACTAGATCTTACCTCTTGGCACACACACACACAAACACACACACACATGCATGAAGCAAAGAATTCGCACTAGGAATTTGATTTTTACAGCTTCTAACACAGGTTGCGTTGATAGTTTCTTATTCTTTTCCATTTTGTTTGGAGTTTGTAATAGTGGTGCCGTCCCACTAAGTTATTTTCCCCATCCACTCATTGCCCTGCTCCTCTGTTATTTGAAAAACCCCATTCGATCATAATCACGCTTCTGCATGCAAACAGTGAGCTTGAGCTGAGACTGTTTCCTACACGTCTGGGTGTTCCCGCACCTGGCACAGAGCCTGGCATGTCCAGGCAGGCAGTAATGTTTGTTAGCAGAAATTTTGACGGTTGGTGGTACACTTCCAGTTACAGCTTTTCCAAGAAAATTAGTATATATTGTTATAATACCACTATCAGTTTGATCTAAACTACTTTCATGGAGGATTTAAACATTTATTTTGGAAGCTGGAGCAATAATACAGCTGGTAGGGTGTTTGCCTTGCACACCATTGACCCGGTTCAATCCCTGGCATCCCATATAATCTCCCAAGCACCGCCAGGGGTTATTCCCTGAGTGCAGAGCCAGGAGTAACCCCTGAGCATTTCCAGGTATGGCCCAAAAAGCAAAAAATATAAATAAAAAATAAACATTTATTTCAAAGTATATGCATAGCTATAAATAAACTTTTCTTTAGATAAACAATTCAGATCCTGTCTTGCCAATACTTTGAATTCTGATTTTTAACTACACCTAAGGGTGTGGAAATACTAAGTCACTTGTAATAAATTTGCAATATAGGATTTGAGTGATGGTTCCCCTTAGGTATGGCCTTAGGTATGACCAGTGTCTCCTCCCAGGCTGGAGCCAGGCGGACATACGCAAAGCAGAGAGGTCCTTGGCAGAAGCCAATCACTGGGCTCAAGAGTGGTCAAGGTGGAATTTGTCTTCTTAGCCCAAGCTATTAGCCAGGTTGCCTCTCTAGTCAAATAGAGGAAACCCTTGGAATCCTTGCGAGCCCCTTAGTGTCATTAAACTTGTAGAAGCTGGTGCTTCCCAAACTGGCATTCCATGTAACCACTATCCAATGAAGCTAGACCTCGGCTAGGATTCCCCCATCAAATCACTTTGGAAAGCACTATTAGTTCCTGAAAATTCACAACAGATACCAACTAAAGTCTCTGACAAGTCCCACAACAATCAGCACAACGAATGTCTGGGAAGGAGGATTCTTGCAGGAAAAAAAAACTGGGATGGCTGTGTGGACTGAAGTTGAAAATCTAGTAGAAAACTATCAGAGAGTCATCAAGGACTTTTTTTTATTATACCACCATGAGATATACAATTACAAAGGTGTTCATAATTGGGTCTCAATCGTACAGTGCTCCAGCACCCGGCCCTCCACCAGTGCTCCATTCCCACCAACAAAGTCCCCACATTCCCTCCCACACATCCCCAGCCTGCCTCTATAGCAGGCACTTTTTCTTCCACCCCTCTCTCTCATTTTATCTCTATCTCTTTCTTTCTCTCTATCTATCTCTATCTCTCTGTCTCTGTATCTCTTTTTCTTCTTTTATACATTGTGGAATGCCCTACAGACATTTAGGGTTTATCATGTAAGTCTCTTTGTGTATGTTCAATGCTGAGTTCTGGTCTGACATTATCATTTCTCACAATTAGTAGAACACTGGTATATATTTATATCCCATTAATGAATAGGATTTTATCTGTCCTTTTCCTATATCTGTCCTTTTCCTTCTGACTAATTTCACTCAGTATGATAGTCTCCATGTTCATCCATTTGCAGGTGAATTTCATGACTTTGTCCTTTCTGACAGCTGCATAGTATTCCATTGTGTAGATGTACCACAGTTTCTTTAGCCAGTCTTCTATTCTCGGGCATTTAGGTTATTTCCAGATTCTGGCTATCATGAATAGAGCTGCGATGAATACAGAAGTGCAGATAGTGTTTTTGCAATGTATTTTTTGGGTCTCCAGGGTATATTCCCAGGAGTGATGTTGCTAGGTTACATGGGAGCTCAATTTCTAGTTTTTGGAGGAATGTCCATATTGTTTTCCAAAAAGGGCTGCACCAGCCGGTACTCCCACCAACAGTGGATGAGAGTCCCTTTTTCACCCTGCATCCACACCAGCACCGGTTGTTCTTGCTGTTTTGGATGTGTGCCAGTCTCGGTGGTGTGAGATGATACCTCATTGTTTTGATTTGCATCTCCCTGATGATTAATGATGAAGAGCACTTTTTCATATGCCTTTTGGCTATTCAAATTTCATCAAGGACATTTAAATTGACTGACAAACTATGAAACTGGCCAAGTCAACAATATTTTAAAATTAAAAGCTGAAGCAATTCCCTTTATTTCCGGCATTCCCCCACCCCCAAAATCAGTGCATAGCAGCTTAGATTCCCAGCTGGGAGGGGAAGGGTGAGGCCCCAACAGGTGAGCAAGTCACTCCCCAGCCACCCCATCCTCATGCCCACTGCTGAGTTTCCGGGTGCTGCCCTGTAGTCTGAACTTCCCTGGTAACACGTGGGTGCTTGGCTTCCTGTCGTGGTGGATGGAGCCCCCTAAGAGGATGCCCTCAAGGCTACTTTACTTCTTGTCACCAACTGAAGCTTCACATGTGACCCTCAGGTTAACAGGTGTAAATGCCTTCTGAGAGTCCCTCTGGACCGGGGCTCAACAATGTTCATGTATTCGCTCACCAAACACTGGAGCATCATGTTCATGCCAGGACTTGTGCTGGGTGCTGGGTGGAGAGCGCCAAGTGTCTGTGGGAGCTGGTGCTCAAAAATCAGCATAAAGACAAAGAGTTCCAACAGCTTGGCTCTGCGCTGAGTCACCCAGAGATCTGAGATGAAAAAGCAGAAGGGTTTGTTTTTAGTTGTTGTTTTGGCAGAAAAGCAGAAAAGCGCATGAAAATCAAATAGGAGTTTGGGTCAGGAAGGAACTGGGTCTCATCTACAATGTTTAGGGGAAAGAATGTAGTGCTTTCTGCTTTCTGCACAGAAGCAAATCGTTCCTGAGGATGGCACCAACTTGTCTCCAAAAGCGTTCTCAGGGCTAGAGAGATTGTACAGGGGGTAAAGTACTTGCCTTGCACATACCTGACTCCAACTCAATCCCGCCACCACATATAGTCCCCCAGCACTGCCAGAAGAGATCCCCGAGCATAGAGCCAGGAGTAGGCCCTGAGCACTACCAGGTGTAGCCCCAACTCCCAATCCTCCCCCAAAAAAATGGGCAAAAATAAGGAAACTCTATTCTCATTATTTGGAAGTGTTGGTTAGACAGATGGCAAAAGTTCTGGCCTTTATCAGCTTATTTTTAGAAACAGTTGAGGGAGGGAAGTTCTTACGTTGATATTTTCCTCTACTCAATGTGACATGCAAGTATAAGTCTGAAGGTCACCGTCTTGAAACGAGCCCATGAAGCCGAGGGCTCACCCCAAATCGCTTCAGCCTGTCTGAGTTCCCCGGGATCATTCCCTGTCCACTTTTCCACAGCCAAGGCATTTTCCTGTGTTGTATTATACATGAATGGGCTTTTATTTAAGTGGACCAGCTCCTGTGTCCTGATTCATAACCGCAAAGGGATGACTGGAGCCAACAGAAAAGGCTGAAACAAGAACATTTAATTGCTTCTTCTTTTTTTTTACATTTTATTTTAAGCAATGTGTTTACAGAACTGTTCTTGGTAGGGTTTCATACATAATTCCGGCACCACGCTTTCCACCAGAGGCCGATCTCCTTCCCCCATCATCCCAGTGACTACTCCCTGCCCGTCACCCTGGTGTAAGCTTCCTTCTCAAAACCAGCTCTTATGTTTCCTTTCTACATCTATTTTTCCCTCCCATGTTCTTTATATCTCACACATGAAAGAGAGCACTCTATGTCTGTCCCCAAATCCATCTGAGTAATGGAAAATTGCATGATTTCATCTTTCCTTCTAGCTACGTAGTATTCTATTGTGTAGATGTACCATAGTATCTTTATCCAATCGTCTGTGTTCTTGGCCATTGGGCTGTTTCCAGATTTTTGGCTATTTTGAAAAGTGTTACAATGAGCAGTGATGTAAATGTCTTCTCTGAGAAACATTGGGGGCCCTTGGGGTAGATGCCAAAAAAGTGGAATTGTTGGGTCATATGGAAGCTCTTTTCCTACTTTTGAGCAATGTCTATATTGTTTCCAAAAAGGCTAGACCCATTGACACACTTGCCTTTAGAAATCCAAGCGACAAATTCACTCAGCCCCTGTGGAAAAGTGGCTGTGAACGGGCAAGGAAAATCCTTCCTGACAGGAAGAGTGTAGGTTGCCCTCTGGGCTGGAGTTCACCCTCCACTCGGCACTCCAAGAAACAAATGGTTCATTTCATCTGAGAACGTCTCCTCTGAGTGTCAGTAGTGGGGAATCTGTCCGGGAAGACCCTTTGGGTGCCCTGACCTCATCTCAGGGGTTCAGATGACCTTCCAACATCTCGGATAATCTGAGGTTCCACCTGTGTAAAAATATAGAAAATGGGGAATCTGATGACCTTGCCGATGTGACCCTCTGATGGGTGCTCAGGATCATGGCACTGGCGCTTGGGTCAGTCTGACTTGAACCCGTGAGTGTCTGTAGCGAACATGAACTGAGACGCCCCTTTCTTCCCCCAGAGGGGGGAAAGGGGACCTAGGAGATGATTTTGATCTGTATCATTTGGTTCCAGAGACAAATGGAAATGTTGCTAGCACCCACTTGAACAAATAGACACTGGACAAGTGATCCAGTGATCAAGTGATCAAGTGATCATTTGATTGAACTATCTCATAGGAAACCTTTTAGAGGTTAAAAAAAATTGACCTCTCAGGGGTCACAAAAACCTAGATGACACTTTCTTTTCTTTATGTTATTTGGTTTCCCTCTGAAGTCTTTTTTTGACAATGATTTTGTGTTTGTTTTGGCGTTTTTCTTGGGGCCACACCCGGCAGTGCTCAGGGCCTTCTCCTGCTCTGTACTCAGGGATCGTTCCTGGCAGGCATCCAAGGAGCATAGCAGTGCCAGTTATGGAAGCTGGGTGCCACGTCCAAGGCAGGTGCCCGCTGTTCTGCTGTCTCTAGAGCCTACCAAAATTTTGGTGCCACAATCAGAAACCCTGTTGTATAGTTCTACCGAACTCTACAAGTTGATTATTATGTTTTTGCTTTGGAGGCCCTGCCTGGCTGTTCTCCGACTCCTGGCTCTGTGCTCAGGGATCACGGGGATCAGCCGCATGCGAGGCCAGCGCCGTAATCCCTGTAACTAGCTCTGGCTCTGGCCCTGATGTCTTAATCTACCACTTAGATCGCTAAATAAGGGTCAATGTAAACGTATATAATTTTATTTTATTATTATTATTATTATTTTTGTTTTGGGTCATGTCCAACAATGCTCAGGGGTTACTCTTGACTCTGCACTCACGAATCACTCCTGGCATGCTCTGGGGACCCTGTGGGATTCTGGGGATAAAACCCACATCAGCCATGTGCAAGGCAAATGCCCACCCACCCGGCTGTACTATCACTCCAGCCCCACACATGTAGGTTTAAAGTCCTAAAATTTACATTCTTTTGAATGAACAAGTAAAAACCTAGGGATTTAGTAGAAGAATGAGCAAAATTTTATCCAAAAGGACCTTTTAACATTCCAGCATTGTTTGTGAGGGATCAATCGGGCCCATCTGAATGACTCATGGGTGGACTTTTTCATGATGCTATAGTACACTATAGCACATATATGCGAGATACGTGTAGATATCATAATTCCGCCAGCTATGGCAAACAAGGACGACACCAAAATAGAATTGTTGGCCTATGGAGAAAGCCATAACATAAAGTTCACTAGGAAAAGTCCATTTCAAAGTGATAAAAAGAAGGATTCCTTGGGGGGTAATGGTATCGTCTCTCTGCCTAACCACACATATTCATGGTTTCACCACAAAGAGGGGTGTGAAAAAAATGAACACCTGCAAGTAAGTAGCAATAGCAGCTTCCTTCAGCGCTGGAATAATGGGCTCATTCTGCGGTTTGGCTCTTCGCTCCATAATTTCTCTGGAGTCTAAAAGTTCTTCCACCTCGCTAAGTAAAGAAGGGGGACGGGTACCAGCTACAAATTAGGCAGTTTCCCGATTCCTCCACTAGGGCGCACTGTGGACCTGGAGGCCTCCTGAACTGCCCCCTGAAACCCGGCTACCAGGAGCGGTTAGGCAGACTGGAAATCCAGCAAGTCTGGTATCCACAGCACCGGAGCAACACATAGGCCGGAAATAATACTGAGATTTAAGAGAAATGTATCATCTTAAAACAAATAACAAGAACATGACTAACTACTGTGTACTAAACTCCCACAGGCACTCAGAAAGACATTCTCTGTGTATTTGAAGGCCTTTCATAGCCTGCTGTTTCTAAGGCTGGTGCTATTTGTATTTTTTCCCTTTTGCCCCCATGAATTCTAAAGATGCATTTTGGGGGGATGCGTTGATGTGAGTTGAGCAGGAAACCTGCCCCTTTAGGTGTTGCAGGTGTGACGGCAGTGCCCAGATGCATCGGCAGGTGGCTGACAGGAAACAGCTTGTCTACACCCAGGCCTCTGCCCCATGGGCCTGGATGGCTGATGGTCTGACACAGAAAAGACTGGGCCCCTGGGATGAACCCAGAGCCAGGGCAGAGCCTGGCAAGCTACCTGTGGTGTATTCGGATATGCCAAAAACAGTAACAATAATGGACCTCATTGCCAGCGAATGGAGACGTTACTGGCGCCTGCTCGAGCAAACCCATGAACAACAGGAAGACAAGTGATACAAGTGATACATTGGGGAAAATAAAGAGGGTACCTCTCCTCTTTTTTCACTATTTTTGTTAGGAGGGGATGCCCCAAGGTTTTTGAAGTACCCCCCAAAACATTTTTAGTCATCTGGGCCTTAGGCTTATGTACTCATTTGCTGTTTCTGAGTCACCATGAAGGACACATGTGTCTTCAAGAGCTAACCAGACCTGGGACCGGAGCGATAGTCCAGCGGGTAGGGCATTTGCCTTGCATGCAGCTGACCTGGGTTCGATCCTCAGCATCCCATATGGTTCCCTGAGCACCGCCAGGAGTAATTCCTGAGTGCAGAGCCAGGAGTAACCCTGAGCATTGCGGTGTGACCCAAAAAAGCAAAAAACAAAAACACACAAAAAAGAGTTAGCCAGACCCTGGCGTTGTTCTTCAAGAGCAAGTCAGACCCGGCGTTCATCCTGATTCTGACCACAGCCACCTGTGCTGTCAAAGGAGGAAGAGCAGAAAGACTTGGGCAGGTCTGGGACCGTTGCCCGTCTCACATGAAGCCTTTGTGTGTCTGGAGGGGGCTGCCCAGGCTACAATTCCCTCCCAGGTAGCACAAGGCTCGAATTTCTACCAGATGGTCCAGTGGGTAACGGCTGTCTGTTCTTGCGTCTTTCTGACAAATTTCCCTGTGTTAAGCGCCGCCTCTGGGCATTAATCTACACTGTGCCACCCCTGAGTGGGCAGAGCCGAGGGAAGGAGACACTGTCCGTGTATCTGCAGACAGACCTGTGTGAGCCTGGGCTCTGCCCGCCTGCCGCTGCCTCACCCACAGCCCTGACTTGCAGGAGGTGGAAGTTCCCCATTTATGACTGAAGGGCCACGCTGGAAGCTGCATCTGGGTTTTATTGTAAGGAATCAAGTTCTGAGAAGGCAGCCTGGCTTTCAGTCCACAAATAGTCATCACCTAACCCGTGTTCCTGTCTGTCTGCTCTTTGAAGTCAACCGAAGGCAGGTTTGGGGACCCAAGGCCTTTCGGCCAGGTGGAAAAGCAGCTGCCACCGTGAGACCGTTTGCTTCAGAGAAGTTCCCAGACATTTGCTGGTGAATGTTTGTTTTTATCTTGACATTTTCTGTTTGCTAAGAATGATCTTGAGTTCCTGATGAGGTTCAAGGCGACCCTACCCCCTAATTGGATATTTCAGCACAGGCCAGACACGGGTGGCTTTGGGCGAATCGTTCTCCCTGCTATAGTTAGTTGGGCTTTCTGGGTGTTTTATCACGATCACGATCTTTCCATTAATCATCTATTTGCTAGAGCGGGCACCAGTAATATCTCCATATGTCCTGTCTCATGCCAGTAGAGCCAGGGGGCATCGGCTTGCTACAGGAACATAAAGAGCCTCAAACCATTATATTAGGTCATGGGAATGACCTAATATAGTATTACTGGAATTTGGCATATCAAATACAACACGAGCAGCTTGCCAGGCTTGCCGGCGGGAGGCATACTCTTTTAAACACCTCCAAATAAAGCATTTGTTGATGAACCGCATGGCATAGCGGCCGCTGCGAGCTGGGCGTTTTATAAAATGGGTAATTAGTCAGCCTGCCTTTTGTTTTCACTTTGACTGGGTAACACAGGTGAGAACCTGGTTCAAAACAAATCAAAAATCATCGCTGCACCTACCAGTGGTACCCCAAAGGACAATGTTAGGATTTTGAAATGGATCTTTCTAGGGTTTCTTTGGCAGGTACAAATATCATTTCATAATCCTTGCTATGGCAAGGACAATGCGCTCTATTCTGTTTTATTTTTGTGTTTATTTGAGGGAGGGGGATCACAGTCAGCAGTACTCAGCAGATACTACAGTACTCAGAAGAGGGATTATTGGGGGCCATAGAGATAGCACAGTGGGTAAGGTGCTTGCCTTGCCCATGACTGACCCGGGTTCAATTCCAGGCACCCTGTATGGTCCCCTGAGCCCACCAGGAGTGACCCCTGAGTGGAGAGCCAGGAGTAAGCCCTGAACACCGCCAGGTGCGTCCCAAAAAAGAGAATGGAGTTATGGGGTGAAGAGAACATGTCTACCTGGGTGTGGCGCATCCTCTTACGCCCACCCCGACCCTCCAAAGGCGCCGGGCTCTCTTCTTCATCTTTCTTCCAGCTCGGCTGTCCAGCCCACCTCCCTCACTGTGACCTGGCCCAAGGGCCCAGGCCAGACCCCGCTTACCGTCCTGCCAATCTGTGGGTGGTCCTGTGTACCTGAGCCTCAGCTCTTGAAATTCGGATTTAATCAGTTCCAGCTGGTGCTGTCGAGGAAGGGCATGGTACTGAAACACCAACCCAGCAACTTTATTTTTTCTTTGTGGGTCACACCAAGTGATGCTCAGGCTTACTCCTGGCTCTGCACTCAGGAATTTCCTGGCGGTGCTGGAGGGGGCCGGTTGGGGGGGACCCTGTGGGATGCCTACGGGATGCCTATGGGGAGATGGAGACCCAGGTCGGCCGCATGCAAGGCAAGTGCCCACCCTGCTGGGCTATCGCTCCGGCCCCAACCCAGCAATCCCAATAGGCAGCCAAGCTGAGAGGCCGCAGCGTGTGGACTCCCGCCTTTATATCAGCGGGCATGTCCCAGGTCTCCCCCTGGGAGGCAGGAAGCTTCCAGAGCCGGGAACAGCGCGATCCCCGCTGCCGCGTCGGACCAGGGCTGACCTAGCGCGCAGTGACGGCAAGATCCGCAGCTGCAGCCACTGAGCATTCAGGCCGCCTGCGCCTTGCTCTGCGTCCCTCTGGGATTAGCCAGTTCGTTCCCCCACGGGCTCTGGGAGGCAGCTGTGAGTCCTCAGTAAGCGACGCAGGTGGTGGGAGCAGGTGCAGAGAGCGGGGCCGGCGGCCCAGTCCCCAGACCTGGGCGCAGCAGGCGCGGCCCGAGCGGAGCGCTCAGAGCACCCCTTCTCCTGGCTGCTGCCCAAGGCAGAGGCGCTCACCAATGGGTGCAAAGGAACCCGCTTTCGCTGTTTGTCGGGCGACGCCTTCATTCAGTCGGGAGAGCAGCTCTTCGCTGGTTTTGTTCTTTATCTTTTGTTTTATTATTTTTAATTATTTTTTAAAAATTGAATCACAGTGAGGTGCGCCGTTACAAAGTTGCTTGTGATTGGGTTTCAGTCACGTTCCAACACCCTTCATGGGGACGTTTCCCACCCGCCAGCGTCCCCCACCTCTACGGCAGGCATCCGTCCCTCGCTCTGGTTGGATGCTTTGTGCCACTTTCTCAAAGAGAAAAATAATGAGTGCACAACAGGTAGGATTTTGAGTTAATTTCCAGGTACCAGCACAGGATCTCGGAGAGAGAAAAGCCTGACTGTCTGTGGAGCTGGGAGAGGGAAAATGACCCAGACAGCGAAGAAGCAGGGAAATATCACTGATAATGTAAAATAAAATAAAACCAGTCCCTTGACCCAACCCAGATTAGATCTGACAAAGAAGGACATTAGAGAAGTAGTACCAGTGGGTTCCGTACGTTGGAAAGTAAGTAGAGACATAGGAGGTACTTTTTAAAAGGAGTCTTCTTGGAATGAAAATTACAGTGTTTGAAGCCAAAGCTGTACGAATGCTGTGTTTGGAAGGGAGAAATGCTCCTTCTTTGCGTAAATATAATTGCATGGAAATTCAAAGTCATCTACACACTTTAGTATGATATAATTCAATCATTCACTTGATCACTTGAATCCCGTTATTCATCGATTTGCTCGAGCGGGCGCCAGTAACATTTCCATTGGACCCTATCACGTGCCAATGTAGCCCAATGGCATCTGGTTGATTCAGGAATATAAAGAGCCTCAAACAGTTCCTTCAGGGTCTTGACAAGGAAGTCTGACCATCTTGTAGGTGGGCAGCCACGTGATCTTTTGACATCCCGTGGGATCCAGTCGGTAACGGCTCTAGTCCAGCGGTTGTCTCCAAATCACATTACATGTACAGCCCATCTGATTTTCAATGCCTTGGCAAACGAGACAGCGTCCCTGATTCTGGAATAGCGACAGAGGTCAGAACTCCGGGATTCCTTCACTCACTTGAGTGAGGCATGATATTCCAAGCATAGCTCTTTCGATTCCTCTCTGGGAGACCCGAATAGCATTCTCATCCTGCTTTCGTAGGGCCCAGGTCTCTGAGGCGTATGTTAATGCAGGGAGAATGGTGGAGTCAAAGAGATGTGCCCAGAGCCGGAGGTTCTTTGTCCTTTTAGTTATTTCTTCGATGCCTTTGAAGGCATTCCATGCCGCTCTCTTCCTCCTGTGCTGCTCAGGTTTTAGGTCATTCATCATGTTGACTTCTCGACCTAGGTACACATAACTGCTGCATTCAGAGATATTTGTTTCATTGAGAGTGAATGGGGCCTCTGGAACTAGTTCATTTTTATAAACATAGTTTTCTTTAGATTCAGCTGTAGACCTATCTTTCCACATTCTCAATCGAAGTCAGCCAGCATTTGTGCCACTTGGCTAATGTTTGGTTGTTATTAGAACGATGTCATCAGCGAAGCGGAGGTGGTGTAGTTGCCAGCCATCTATCTTCACTCCCATTCCTTCCCATTCTAATTGTCGCGTGATGTTCTTGAGGGTGGCTCTGAAGAGTTTTGGTGAAATGGTATCACCCTGTCAAACCCCTCTTTTGACATCAATGATCACTTCTTTGTAGAATGGTGATATCCTGGAGGTGAAGGGAATTATAAATTAATATAAGTACTAGGTTGCTTTAGAAAGTGGCTACAATTCAAATCACTGACAAAGAAAAAAAATGAAACACCCACTAGTTCGAGTAATGAACCATAGATATGGCAGGGCTCTTAGAAGATTGTAGATGAAAATCATTTCTTTGGTTTTAAGTTGTTATTGATTTATTATAGTTATAATACATAATGCTTCACTTGATCACTGAACTTCCCGTAGATCATCGATTATTCGAGCGGGCACCAGTAACAACTCAATATGTCCTGTCACATGCGAGATAGCCCAAGGGCATCTGCCCACTCCAGGAACATAAAGAGCCTCAAACCATTCCATCAAGTTATGGGAATAAGGTCTATAATTGTTACTGGTATTTGGCATGTCAAATAAGACACGGGTAGCTTGCCAGGCTCTGCCGTGTGGGTGGGATAATCTTGTAGTCACCCCAATACATAATGCTTATCATACAGAATACTATAGGATTTCATTAGTATAGAATTTACCACACCCACTGCCAAGTTCTGCTGGATAAAACCCACCACCAATTAGACAATGTGCACAATAGAAATAATGCAAATGGCAGCTGAGAAGGAAATTTTGTTTTAATTTATTTGATGGAAGGTTTGAGCCACACCCAGTGGTGATCAGGACTAACTCATGGCTCTGTGTTCTGGGATCACTTCTGGGCAGCCATATATGGTGCTGGGGATTGAACTGGGGTCTTTTAGCCCAGAGCCCAGTTCAGCTCCTCAGCACCACTTATGGCTGCCCGAGTTGTACTTTTTAGAAGAAGGAAGGCGGGGCCAAAACAAGCCCATTTGGAAGAAGCACCTGCTCTGACATGAGGGTCAGTTCTTGCCCCCGAAGCCCCCAAACTAGAGCCAGGAGGAGCCCCCTGAGGACTGGGGGAGGGGCAGTGGGGAATGGAGGGTGAGAGGGAGGGGAGGCAAAAGGAATACTGCGGATAATTCTGCAGCTTCAAGCAGAGTGGGGAAAGTTCAGGGAGATAGTCCAGGGGTTAAGGCACTTCCCCTTGCGTGCAGCCAACCCTGGTTAGATCCCTCGGCACCACCACAGGTGACCCCTAAGGACAGAGCTAGGAGTAAACCCCTGAATTCTGCTGGGTGTGATGCGAAACAAAACAAAACTGCAGGAGATGCCCAGGTGGTGGAGCACGCCCAGCAGGTTCAAGCCCCGAGTTGGACTCCCCAGCACATGGCCACAAGCCCAGGCCTGTCCCAGCACCACCGGATGCAGCCCCTGTTGGTTGGTCTGGTCGTTTTTGCGACACTGAGAGTTGAGCCCAGACCTCATGCACGTGACCAGATGCTTTACCCCTGAGAAGCTCAGCCCTCACCCCCCACATTTTGGAATAATCAAATCTAAAGTCAGGTGTTAAGAATCAGGCCGGGTGATAGCCCAGTGGGTAGGGTGTTTGCCTTGCACATGGCCAGCCTGTGCCTGCCCGGGTTCGATCCCGGCATCCCATATGGTCCCCTGAGCACCGCCAGGAGTAATTCCTGAGTGCAGAGCCAGGAGGAAGTCCTGAGCATTGCCGGGTGTGACCCAAAAAGCAAAAAAAAAAAAAAAGAATCATGTGTTAAGGACAGATCTCAATGAAAAGGTGGTATTGAAGGAAAGGGCCAGAAGACAGGCGAGGCCCAGCCCAGAGGACAGGTGGCCCAGCCCAGAGGACAGGTGGCCCAGCCCAGAGGACAGGTGGCCCAGCCCAGAGGACAGGTGAGCCCAGCCCCGAGGATAGGTGAGCCCAGCCCAGAGGACAGGTGAGCCCAGCTCTGTTAGCAGGAAGGAAGCAGGCACGAAGTCAGCAGGTATGAGAAGAAGCAGGTTTGAAGTCCCAGGAGCCTCCTTAGCATGTTCAGAGACCAGCAGCACCCACGGAGACTGCAGGCGGTGCCGGAGGGAAGAGGACAACCAGCAGAGATCAGAGATGTATCGGGCATGCGGACACCAGGGGGCAAGGGGGCAGCTCTGTGTCCTGTGAGGGCAAGGAGCAAGGCATGGCTGTCCTGCCAGCAGGGCCGCCAGGGACATTAGCTCGAGTCTCCGGACCTCCGTTTCCTCATCCCCAAGATGCATCACAACAACAGATTTCCAAGTTTGCGCCAGAGACTGCTCCGGAAGCCAGTGTGGGTGGTTCTGACACATTCTACGCACAGCCATTCCGTGACAACTTCAGTTAGGAGAGTCTTTGGGATGGAAATTGACAGGTTTCTCCCACGGGGTTTCTCCACTCTCCCCAAAGTAAGCCATTCCAACAAAATCTTTCACCAAAATGCACCAAACAAAGAAACCATTGCCATTAGTTTGCATGGAAAACATCTACCACACCACAGCCAAGAAAGCACCAGACTTCACAGGACTGCGCCAATCTGAGAAAGTCAGAAGCAGAGTGGGAGCGGGAATGCCGTGACGAAGAGAGCAGCTGGTAGGACTGTAGGATAAGGCGAGTGCGGGAGGGGAGCTTGGCCAGGCCATGTTTCTGCCTCTGGAACAGCTGCTGTAAAAACCAGTGCTGAGCCCTGTTTCCACCTCTTGATGTAAGAAATCCACCTCTAGGGATTTCTTTCGGTGAGAGAAAAGGGCAACTCATGTGGGTCTTTTGTCAAAGTGATGTAGCGTAAATTTTCTAAATGCGGGGTATGCCTGTTAAACACACATGAGCTACTTGAAGCTCTTGAGTTTCTGGCATCTGGGTTTAATTTACATCATGTCAAATTTGGCCACTTGCTCTAGACTGAATTTCTGCAATTCACCACCCCATAGACACATACTGGTTCATGCTGAAACCTGATCTCTGTGGGCTCAGAATGGGAGATAAGGCTTTGGGGGAATGATTCAGCCCTGAGGGAGGAGGTTCTCGTGAATATAGTTAGTGCCTCCGAGGAGAAACTCCCTAGAAATATCACTGGATTTCCACTACGTGCAGTTCTGGCATAAAGATGGCTGCTGGGGGCTTGGGCGGTGAGGGGTGGTTGGAAGGCAAGAAGTGACCCTTACAATCACCAAACATGCCAATACCTTGAGCTTGGGCCTCTAACCTTCCAAGCTGTGAAGATTTACTGTGTGTTTTACTCTCTGTGTGTTTTACTATCTCTGTCTGAATAGGCTAAGACTTCCCAAGCACATTCACCTAGTTGAACTGATATCCCAGGCCAAAGAGTGGATCCCGGTGGCTCTCAACCACCAGTCCACAAACTGACCCGGCGCAGGAATAAAAAGGTTCAAAACTGGACCCACATTCCACAGCCACTGCCATGTAAACTACAGCCCAGCTTTACAGCACTGTGACTAATCGCTGCAGAGACACACCACCGGAACTCCAAGGTTCACCTATTTTCGAGCTGAAAACTCTGGGGTCTTCTCGAGTAGAAGCAGCAGCCCTTCGTCCTGCTGGAAGCCCCCAGGCCACATGCACAGCAGCTGTTCCATGTAAACAATGGCCCACCTCCCCAGCTTCATGACAAACGTCAGAAGAGATGCCAGGCCAAACTGATGAAACTCATGAGTACATGGGGCTCCTGGCTGAAAACTCTGGCCCCCTCAAGCTGGGGCCAAGCCCAAAATCATCCCAGTTCTACAGACCCTGGAGCTCCTGGAGCACATGGCCACCTGGGCAGTCACACAGCCCCTCCAAATTCCCCAATACTGACAGCCCGGGAGGAACACAGCAAATTAGACGGGAAAGTGGCCTAGACGCCAGCTAAGCTCAGCAAACAAAAACAACACGGAAGGTTCAACTAGCAACAAACAGCTCAGGAAAAACCTCAAATATTGACTTTGATTACCCCCATCGTGAAATATAACAATTTCACACTTTTCTTCTACTGAACTGTGTTTTCAATAATTCCATTTGTCATTTTTATTATAACCAGCAATATAAAATAAATTATTTATGCCTGTCAAGGGGTGGGCTGGGTAGGAAACTGGTAACAATGGTGGAGGAAGATCACACTGGTGGTGGGACTGAAACAACTGTGTTATGAACAATTTTATAAACCACAGTATTTAAATAAAGTTTTTAAAAACACTCAAGACAAAGTTGTCAATATTTTAATAAAAGATTGATATCAGTCATAACTTGAGGATTTTTCATAAAGCAAATTATGTTCATTTGCAAACTTATGTTTGTATTTATTAAAAGTATTTGAAAATATCACAATCACGATCACGATCTTCCCGTTGATCATCTATTTGCTAGAGCGGGCACCAGTAATATCTCCATATATCCTGTCTCATGCCAGTCGAGCCAGGGGCATCGGCTTGCTACAGGAACATAAAGAGCCTCAAACCATTATATTAGGTCATGGGAATGACCTAATGTAATTGTTACTGGAATTTGGCATATCAAATACAACACAAGAAGCTTGCCAGGCTTGCCGAGTGGGAGGCAGACTCTTTTAAACACCTCCAAATAAAGCATTTATTGATGAACCGCGAGCGGCTGTGATGGGCTGGTCTGCTGGGTGGAGTTCTGACGAGAGGGAAGTCCAAATGTGGAAAATGGCGGTGCCCGTGGAGTGAGGGTGGTAGTCTGGCTTATTGTGAGGCTCTGCCGAGGTGGTGGGCCAGGGCTAGAACCCGCCATGCCTCCCGACTGCCTCATGAACGGCTGTGCACAGGGAGAGCAAGGAACAGCTCTGCCCCATGTCTGAGAGACTCTGGACCAGCATACCTGGGCTGGATTGAGGAAAAAGCTGCTGCAGGGTGGGTGTCGATGATCCGGGCTGTGATGGGCTGGTCTGCTGGGTGGAGTTCTGACGAGAGGGAAGTCCAAATGTGGAAAATGGCAGCGCCCGTGGAGTGAGGGTGGTGATCTGGCTTGTTGTGAGTCTCTGCCGAGGTGGTGGGCCAGGGCTAGAACCCGCCATGCCTCCCGTCTGCCTCATGAAAGGCTGTGCACAGGGAGAGCAAGGAACAGCTCTGCCCCATATCTGAGAGACTCTGGACCAGCATACCTGGGCCGGATTTGAAAATATAAACACACAAAAAAAAAAGATTAGGGGCGAGCGATAGCCCAGAGGGTAGGGCGTTTGCCTTGCACGCTGCCAGCCTGTGCCGGCCCGGGTTCGATCCCCGGCATCCCATATGGTCCCCCGAGCACTGCCAGGAGTGATTCCTGAGTGCAGAGCCAGGAGTAACCCCTGAGCGTCGCCGGGTGTGACCCAAAAAGCAAAAAAAAAAAAAGAAAAAAAAGATTAAAAAACCAATGGTCTACCATAAACGTGATTTAGAATCCCCAGACTCAGATCTCTCATGGTATGTGTTCTTGAACAAGAGTTTTTAGCCTCCCTGAGTTTTATCTCACTGTTTGAAAAATGCTTCCTTGCAATATTGACCTCGGAAAGTTGTTGCAAGGATTAAATGAAGCCATGTACTTAGTTTATGCTATAAACGCATCCCTTTTCCACTATTCCGTAATAAAGGGTGATAAAGAAAGACTGGTGGCCTTGTTCAGAATTATATGAGCTTTAAAAAGAACCAGCTCTGCCTGGTATCCCTGAATAAATTCGTGTGCATTTGAATTAAATTGAAGAATTAAGCCCTGGACTCTCAAAGCCACGCTACTGTGACCATGCTCTGCTCTTGGAGGAGCGGCCAGAACAGATAAAAACTCAAAGGTTCAGTTCTGTGGCCTGGTCCAAGCTCAGCCATGGCTCCTGGTAGCGATCCTAGAGGAAACCAAAGGGTCATGGTAGCCTCTAAGTAACAGGATGCAGATGGTTCAGGGCAGGAAGCGCCCTGGCCCGGGATGAAGGCTAGAACTCATGAGAGGAAGGAGGAAGGGGGTGCCCGGGCCAGGAGGTGAGACAGGAGTCTGCTCCTCACCTGCAGCCTCCAAGGTCCTCTGGCTGCTGTCCTGGACCTGGTTTCCTTATCACCTGCTGTCCCCACCAGCAAAACCATTTTTCAGATCTAAGAACAGACCCACAAGACTTTCCTGGGGAAATCTTCCTTTTATTTACTTTTTTTTTGCAAGTATATTTTTTGAGTTACAAAATGCATATACCTCCTGATTCAGAATAATTTTTACATCTGGAAATTTATCCAAAGGAAAGATAGGCGCACATGAGACATCCAAAATAAGTATGTGATACCTGTTTCAATACCCTGCATGTGGAACTATTAAAAAATAAAATCATGTCCATCTCAAAATGTCAAATAAGGAGGCAGGTCAACCTACAATGGAACAGACCTCCTGGGACAGAAACAGCAAGGTGTGTTTTTGCTGGGCAGTGGTGGACAGGGGCTGGAGGCATCTATGTACTGTGCCATATAAGACTAGCAGCAAGATGCAGAAAGCACCTTCCCGCTTGAAGGAAGCGCTCGTCTCTTCAGTTCTTGCTGGTACCTAGGCAAGGAGTTCCACTGAATAATACTGGAGAAGCCTCAGCAAATCCCTGTCACTGCAGAATCGGTAGAGTGATGGGGGGGCAGATTCTGAGAGAAGAGAGAAATGGGTGGCCCTAGCTATTATGGGAAAAGCAAGGTGCTGTGGGAGGGAGAACGGCAGAGTAGGGGAGGAAACACAGGCAGCTTAGAGGGTCCCCGGAAATTACTCAAGGGGACACAGAGGAGAGGAATGTTTTGGCATAAAGTTTAGAAACAGATTTTGGGATATGGAGTTCAGAAAACTCCAAGAAAGGTGGCCCAAGAGAATGAAGTGGGGAGGAGGACGGCACAGGGAAGAAGATGGGCATGTGGGCTGGACAAGCCAGCCATGGGGAGCCCTAGACCAGGGTGGCCACTGAAGGCTGTTGGAAATCACTCAATGGGAGGATGGGATCAACTGAGTAGGGAACAGCTAGAGACAGAGAGCAAGCACAAAGGGATGGTGCCTTGCAATCAGGAGTGCAAAGATGACCAGGATTTGCAGGGGATAGTGGGTGGAGAAGGAAAGACACGGGGAAGGAATAACAGATCCGGGAGATACCGACTTCCCTGGGTGGATTAAAGAAGAACGTTCATTCCTCTTAGTACCAGTGAGCGCCCAGATTTCATCAACGGAACCGTTACTTAAAACCATCCTATGTCAGACCTGGTTTTTGTTTGCTTTTAGTTGTTTCGCTGCCCTTGGGCTTGATGGACTAAATCAATAGCTGCGCTTTGAGGGTACTGGCTAGGAGATCCCCAAAATGGAAAACATTGGCCTCAGACTCGGTCTCTGCAGAATTGGGAGAAAAGAGTTTCTGTTTGGAATGTATAGCGTGCACTGCTGAGCTGGTCACCCTCTGGCTCCAAACAATGTCCCTCCCTTGGGCAGCTGAATATGTTCCTGAGAGGGGAGGGGAAGGAGCTCGAGTCCCATAAGCTCCTGATTGTTCTCCATGGCCGTGGGAAGAACAAATATGGCTGGAATTAGGGGCCCGGGGGAAAGAGTGCTAAGGAAAAGCGTGACTTTGACAGTCCACACTCAACAAACCGCAACTGTGAAAACTCTGTTTTGTTCCTAGAACATAGTTGCCTGTGAGGAGAAAGAGCAGGAAGTCAGTCCTTTGCGTCGCTCTGTCCCCCAGGGTCCGGCAGGCCTGGACGAGACCGAGGAGCAGCCCCAGAGCGCAGCAACAGAGACTAATCATTCTATCATGAGCTTCTTTAAAACCCTGGTAAGTCCTTTCCTTCCTTGTTTTGTAGAGTGCTACTACTCCAGTTGTGTGCATTTGAAGAGTGATGCAGACCAGATGTCGCTGTGGCATACATGGTTTCACCCCTGCTGCAGCTGAAATACTGAAGAACAGGGACAAGGAAGGGCTTTGTAAGGGCCTCGGTGGACACCAGGCTTGTTGTATCAGAACCCTGAGAGCTGAGACCCATGATAAAAACAATGGATGATCAGATCTGTGGCACAGGCTGTGTCGTAATGGGATCCTGGCAATTGGATGTCTTATGGGTGTTGATCATAACTATAACAAAACATCCTTCCTTGGGTGTGACCTATCAGAGCAGTTTTGCCACGCTGTGGCACATCCAACTGTTGAAACCATGTTCGACCTTCTTCTTCTTACGTCTCAGTCCGCCCTGTTGTTGGATGGAGCATCAGGTCTGGTGCTCCCTTTCTGATTCTTTAAGACCCGTGGTCAGACACTCAAAGAAAGTCTCATTGAATGCAATGTGGCTAACTAGACGCCCTGAGGCTGTTTGAGTTATTTCTAAAGACCAATTTCAAAATATAAAAGAGAATCAACCAAGTCTACAAACACTCACGGAGACTGCATTGGTTGGACTGTGATTGGGTTGATGGAAAGTCTGGTGATTTCCGAGAAGCTGTGTCCAATGTGGTCAGGCTTGGGCTGGCCACAGCTCAGGGTTAAGGCACTTGCCTTGCATCCCACCTACCCCATTCGATCCTGGCACTTAATATACTCCCCTTAATATACTCAGCAAGCCCTGAGCACTACCAGGTATGGTCCCCTTGCCCCCCAAAACAAATATAGTCAAACATTTTTTTTTTTGCTTTTTTGGGCCACACCCAGCAATGCTCAGGGGTTACTCCTGGCTCTGCATTCAGGAATTACTCCTGGCAGTGCTCGGGGACCATATGGATGCCAGGGATCGAACCTAGGTCAGCTGCGTGCAAGGCAAACGCCCTACCCGCTGGACTATCACTCCGGCCCCAAAAATGATCAAACTCTTGGTGAATGTTCAGGATAGAATGCACTTGATTATAAATTATCAATTTTAACTCAGGTGTTACTAGAAATCTGCATTTCTACCCAACTGAAATGAGGAGAAAGAACCTCTCATTAAAGTCTGTACCAGGAGATTGAACTGAAGCTCCCTTAAAAACAGATGTATCTGTGAAATTACCCTAGAAGGTGAGGATTTCTAACTTTTGGTTTTCTCACACTTTTAAGGTTTCGCCTAATAAAGCGGAAACAAAGAAAGACCCAGAAGACACGGTAGGTAACTGGACACATGTTTGTAAATGGCTTACACGTGAACTTAGGTTTAGATTATGTCCGCTTCCCTTATTTCTTGAACTGTACATTTGTATGAATATTTAGCACTTACATACATATTTAGAAATCTGATGGTGCTATATAGATTGTCTTAAAAATATTTCATTTATGTTCACAGTGCTTTCATGACAATTTTAGTGGGAAGCTTGACATGTGTGCCGATTCTGGCTAACTCATGTCACTAGAAATGATTCTTAAATAGAGAAACACCAGACTAAGTATCATTCTGAATCCTCGTCTTTTAGTGTAGAGACCCGGGAATGGTATATGCACCTTAATCACTCGAAATGAGAAAGGGGTGAGACGGCGTTGAATAGTGGAAGTTGGCTGCTGTATTTTGGGATTTTCAAAAAATACTTTCTTTGGATTGTTGGTGTCATTTATAAAAATCTATTTGCATCACAATGGCGATTGTTTGGTGAGATGACAGCTACCATTGAACTCTGGCCAAATGCAGGACTCCAGAGATACTGCATCTTCTCTCTGTCCCCCTCTGCACGCAGCCAGAGCTTCTCAGAGTAAATCTTGTTTTGGAACCACTGCTTTCTAGAGATGTTTTTCCTTTACACTTGACAGAATTGATTATCTCTAGTGAAACACATGGTTTAAATTTTATGGGCATCCCAAGGAAACTTGAGCACTGTGACAACGAAGCCGGCGCCTTTCTTTTGATAAGAGGAAGTACTTTGAAAGACACTGGAACCAAAGAGATGGCTGGGCCAAGCCGATACATCTGCCGCCCATGTTGGAAGGACTAAGTTATAGAAAGGACCCTGACGTCCTGCCACTTACGAACCATATGAAGTTAAATCTCACTGTCTGCAAAATTCAGACAAGAAAGACTCTGCTCAGCCCAGCAGTGAGTGAAGGCTGACATGCCCAGTGAGCTTTAGAATATTATTCAAATGTAGGTGATCCGTGCTTCCATAAGTACTGCAAAAGAAACTCAACTTGACTGAGTAATTACTGTTGTAATCGCTGGTTCTTCTCCAGTCTTCTTTCAATGCAAACCTAATGTCTGTCCTAAGGCATTACTTGCCTTTTCCTATGAAATTATTTCCAGGCTACAAGGCAACTAGAGTCAAGTTCAATGAATGGTTGAGGGTTGAGTCCAAGTGTTACTCTTTTGGTTCTGTGTCATGCACTGTTTGGAGTCACATAGGCTGCAGGGACTGGGGGTGTTGTGTGGCTATTCCAAATGACCCAATGAGTTCACTCTCCAGCTCTCAGACATCGAGACTCTTCCCTACTCAGAATGGTCCCAACTGAGGGTGGTTGTGTATCATTGATAAAGTCTCACTCCATGCAGAGAGCTATGGGGTCTTGCAGGGATTCTGGCTAGTCATTGGTTGCCCACAGCAACCACCACAGTCTTTCTAGAATCCTCATTCTCATCCCTTGCCTTTTTTTATGCCTTCCAGGGGAGGTTTTTAGGGTCCCATTTTTAAATTCTATACTTTTGCTGCTGCTTCCTATTCAGTGCTGGGCGTTTCTCAGCTCCACAGACCAGCCCATCCCTTGGGAGCTTGCATCATCAGCGCCAAGTGCTCTATCAGAGTGTGGGCTCCGTTCCTGGGCTCATGCTAGAAACTGCCTTGGCCTGAGACCTAGGGAAGTCAGGTAAAGTGCTCGTAAGTCACCTGTGGTGTCTGAGGGGTGACTTTCAAACACTCCAGGCTAAGGGGATGGGTGTGAGAATAAAAGTCTCAGGAAACCAGGCAAGCCCTTTAACACTAAGATTTAAAAAAAAAATGTCTTGGTCTTTGGGTATTTTTACTTTCCCATATGACAGCATTTAGATTCTGGAATTAGTTTTCCTCTTTTTCTCTTTAAAAAATGGCCCCTCTTTGGGCTGAAGAAATAGTATGGGGGGGCATTCGCCTTGCACACAGCTCACCCAAGTTTGATTCCCAGCATTCCATAGGGTCCCCCAAGCACCACTAGGACTAATTTCTGGGTGTAGAGTCAGGAGTAACCTGAGCATCGCCAGGTATGTCCCAAAAAAGCCAAACAAAATAAAAATAATAATGTCCCTCTATGGGCTGGAGAGATTTACCTCCAAACTACCACAAATATTCTATCCACCCCTCTGAGAGAGCCCCACAAAGCAATGAGAATATAGTGCCCGCATGGCAGAGCCTGGCAAGCTGTCCGATGCGTGTTCGATATGCCAAACCCAGTAACAAAAATGTTTATTTTCCTGACCCGAAAGAGCCCTTAATACGGCAGCAGTAAGAAAGGCAAACAAGCAGTGCCTGATAAAATTTCACGGCTGTCCTAGGCTGCCAAAGCGAAGAAGGACTAAAATGACTGTCTGTACTTTCAATGCACGTACACTGGCAACGGAAGCATATATTGAGGATCTGATGCTGCAAGCAAGAAAGATCAAGTACGACATCATTGGTCTGACTGAGAGCGGGAGGCGTCAGTCGCATCATGCTGTATTTGACACCGGAGAAGAATTGTTCCTTGGAACATGTGATGAAAGAGGCGTCGGTGGCATTGGTGTCCTTGTCAACACGAACATGGCTGTCAACATTGATTCATTTGAATGCCTAACAAACCGAATAGGACGATTACACTTGAGGAGATGTGGCCCACTGCCAGCAATTTCTATCTTCATTGTCTATGCACCAACATCCACATACAAAGAAGATGAAATTGAGAAATTCTACATGGAATTGGAGGAGTTCTATAAAAAAGATCACACCTTCTACAAGATCATAGTCGGTGATTTTTTTTTTTTTTTTTTTTTTGTGGAAGATTCCACCTTTTTTTTTTTTATTGAAAGATGCTAGGTAGAGCTTTGGTTCTACAGTGTTCCAACACGCACCCTCCGCCCAAACCCATCTCCCATCACCAATGACCCCACCTCCCTCCCGCTCCCCGCACCTCAACCACTTGGCGAGTTCTGTATGTCATTTCTTTCCTCTTTATATCTCCTTCCCAACAAACTTTCCTGCTCTTCGTTGACTGCAATGCATTAAAAGACATTACTGTTTCACTATTTTAGTGGACCGCGGCCCGCTTGCGGCCCCGGCGACCTGGGCTTCGAACTGGCTTTGCTCTGTTGATCTGGTCTGAGGCCGTTTCGCAGCGTCCGGACAGCAAACATGGTGGCTAGTGTGGTGGGCGAGTCACATCTGGCTGCTTCCGGGACCCCTCAGAGGCGGCGGGCCCACTCCCAAAACCCATCTGCCCTCCTCGGGGTTCCATGGTCAGCTAGGCCCGGCGCAGGCCGAGCGCCAGCCTCCCCAGCCTTCCGTGAGGCCCTGTGCTGGCCCGTGGGCAGCTCGCCGGCAGGGCCACCAGGTCCGACAAGATGGAGGGGGAAGGGACGACCCACGCCTCCACTGGCGACTTCCCGGTGATTCCCGCCTCTTGGAGCCGCCTACCTGGGCTCGAACTGGCTTTGCTCTGTTGATCTGGTCTGAGGCCGTTTCGCAGCGTCCGGACAGCAAACATGGTGGCTAGTGTGGTGGGCGAGTCACATCTGGCTGCTTCCGGGACCCCTCAGAGGCGACGGGCCCCTCCCAAAACCCATCTGCCCTCCTCGGGGTTCCATGGTCAGCTAGGCCCGGCGCAGGCCGAGCGCCAGCCTCCCCAGCCTTCCGTGAGGCCCTGTGCTGGCCCGTGGGCAGCTTCGCCGGCAGGGCCACCAGGTCCGACAAGATGGAGGGGGGAGGGGACGACCACGCCTCCACTGACGACTTCCCGGTGATTCCCGCCTCTTGGAGCCGCCTACCTGGGCTCGAACTGGCTTTGCTCTGTTGATCTGGTCTGAGGCCGTTTCGCAGCGTCCGGACAGCAAACATGGTGGCTAGTGTGGTGGGCGAGTCACATCTGGCTGCTTCCGGGGACCCCTCAGAGGCGACGGGCCCACTCCCAAAACCCATCTGCCCTCCTCGGGGTTCCATGGTCAGCTAGGCCCGGCGCAGGCCGAGCGCCAGCCTCCCCAGCCTTCCGTGAGGCCCTGTGCTGGCCCGTGGGCAGCTCCCGCCGGCAGGGCCACCAGGTCCGACAAGATGGAGGGGGGCCATAGTCGGTGATTTTAATGCCAAGATAGGACCGAGAAGATCGGCTGAAGAACTCCACATCGGGACCCATGGCCTAGAATGGAACGAACAGGGTGAGAGACTATCTGAGTTCATCATGTCCACCAAGACTATTCATGGGAACTCACAGTTTCAGAAGGCTGAAGCGAAACGTTGGACATGGGAATCTCCTGGTGGACAGTTCCACAATGAAATCGACCACATCATCTTCAATCGACGGTTTTGTCTGACCGATGTTGCTGTCGTCCCCAAATTCCAGACAGGATCGGACCACCGTCTCCTTCGTGCAAAATTCTACTTCCCGCAGCGGGAGAAAAGGCTGCAAAGTTTAAGAAGAGAGACTCCCAAAACGACCACCAACTGGGAACTCTTTAGCACCATTGCGGCAACATGGGAAGATACCATCATTGATGACATCGATGAAGAATACAACCGACTGGTTCAGCACCTCCATGATTGTGCGAAGAATGCCGAGAGAGAGAAAAACACAAAAAGGGCGGCTTGTCTTCAGAAACTCTCGAGCTCATTCGCCAACGTGGCAAGGCGCGAGCCTCAGGAGACCAAATGCTAACGTCCAAGCTTGCTAAACAGTGCAGAGAAGCGATAAAAGCAGACCTCAAAGACAGAAGAGCAGAAATACTGGAAGATGCAGCAGAAGCCGGAAAAGTATTCGCACTGCCCGCCTGTCCTTCGCCAACTATAAGACCAAGATGACTGCCCTCCGACGCCCTGATGGATCTATCACATCTTCCAGAAAGGCAATGGAGAAGATTATCCAGGACTTCTACTCAAATCTTTTTGATAGCCACATCCACCTGCCCACATACCAAATTCCACAGGATGGATACGTCATTCCCAACGTTCTCCCTTCTGAAATAAGACATGCCATCTCATCGGTAAAGAAGGGAACAGCACCAGGCCCAGACAAAGTCAGACCCGAACATCTGAAGAATCTGCCATCGGTGCTCATCAATACACTAGCTCGGCTCTTCACACGCTACCTGTCCGAATGCAAGGTGCCCTCCCAATGGAAAACCAGCAGGACAGTTCTACTGTTCAAGAAGGGAGACATTCATGACATCGGCAACTATCGCCCCATCTGCCTGTTGTCTGTCATCTACAAGCTGTTTACACGAGTCATCCTGAACAGGATTAGCAGAACACTAGATGAAGGTCAACCATGCGAGCAAGCAGGTTTCCGGAAAGGATTCAGCACAATCGACCATATCCACACAGTAACCAAGCTCATTGAGGTTTGTAGGGAGTACAAGATGCCGCTCTGTCTCACGTTCATTGATTTACAGAAAGCCTTTGATTCTGTGGAAACTGAAGCAGTCATCGAAGCCCTAGTCAAACAGGGTGTTCAAACCCAATACATCAAGATCCTTCGTGAGCTGTATTATGGATTCACCACCAGGATCTCACCATTCTACAAAGAAGTGATCATTGATGTCAAAAGAGGGGTTCGACAGGGTGATACCATCTCACCAAAACTCTTCAGTGCCACCCTCGAGAACATCATGAGACAATTAGAATGGGAAGGAATGGGAGTGAAGATAGATGGTCGGCAACTACACCACCTCCGCTTCGCTGATGACATCGTTCTAATAACACCAAACATTAGCCAAGCGGCACAAATGCTGGCTGACTTTGACCGAGAATGTGGAAAGGTAGGTCTACAGCTGAATCTGAAGAAAACTATGTTCATGAGAAATGAACTAGTTCCAGAGGCCCCATTCTCTCTCAATGGAACAAACATCTCTGAATGCAGCAGTTATGTGTACCTAGGTCGAGAAGTCAACATGATGAATGACCTAAAACCTGAGCTGCGCAGGAGGAAGAGAGCGGCATGGAATGCCTTCAAAGGCATCGAAGAAATAGCTAAAAGGACAAAGAACCTCCGGCTCCGGGCACATCTCTTTGACTCCACTGTTCTCACTGCATTAACATACGCCTCAGAGACCTGGGCCCTACGAAAGCAGGATGAGAATGCTATTCGGGTCTCCCAGAGAGGCATCGAAAGAGCTATGCTTGGAATATCACGTCTCACTCAAGTGAGAGAAGGAATCCGGAGTTCTGACCTCCGTCGCTATTCCAGAATCAGGGACGCTGTCTCGTTTGCCAAGGCATCGAAAATCAGATGGGCTGGACATATAATGCGATTTGGAGACAACCGCTGGACTAGAGCCGTTACCGACTGGATCCCACGGGATGTCAAAAGATCACGTGGCCGCCCACCTACAAGATGGTCAGACTTCCTTGTTAAGACCCTGAAGGAACGGTTTGAGGCTCTTCATATTCCTGAATCAACCAGATGCCATTGGGCTACATTGGCACGTGATAGGGTCCAATGGAAATGTTACTGGCGCCCGCTCGAGCAAATCGATGAGTAACGGGATTCAAGTGATCAAGTGATGGGCTGGAGAGATAGTACTTTGGGCAGGGCACTAGCCGTTCACAAAGCCAACCTAAGCTCACCCTCTAGCATCCCATATGGCCCCGGAGCCCACCCAGAGTGATTCCTAAGCACAGAACCAGAAGTAAACTCTGAGCACTGCCAGTTGTGGCTAAACATAAATGAGTAATAAATTAAAATCCCCCCTCTAGACTTTATGTCACCTTGGCAGAGTTGAAATGTCTAGTCATTGTCTGAACCAATGGAGCTGGCATCATCTGGGCCATTTAAATAGATGGTCGAAGTTAAATAGTTGAAACTCAGGGTGGACATGAAATGTACTTACAAGGCATGGTCTTTAATGCTTTTTTTTTTTTTTTTGAGAGTTTCCAGAAGGACCAGATGTGGATGTCTGGGAGGAGGGGAGGTGGGGGGGAGGGGAGACGCCAGCAGTTAACTGCCGAGTGTCTGAACGGGGAAACATGGGCTTTGTTTGAAAACCAAGTTCTAAGCTGTGACTGCTGTTGACTGAAAGGCATCCAAAGCAGAGACTGTTTGTGATGGACACGTGGGGCAGAAGCCAGCCCAGACCGGGGCTAAAGGCTCCAAGAAAAAGCACCTGCAGAGCCCCAGGCTAGGACTGGCCTGTAGGAAACTCTTTAGACAAAAGGTGTGTATCCGTGGGAGCGGGAAGAACCCTGGTCTTGCCTCCACCCAGCTCCTCCGTGAAGCTGTCCTGGGTGGGTTTGGCATTGAGAGAATTGGCTTTATCAATCACATTTCAGTGATCCAAAAGAAAAACAACAGCCTCCAGAGTCGGGTTTCTTCCCTAGGCGGACCAGGGTTCTGAGTTCATGCCTCTAACTTCGCTTCCCAAAGGCAGAAAGGCGCCTTCACTGGTTTTTATACCTGATAGCAATACTTGCTATTTGATCTTGAAAACAACTCATTTGCTGCTCCAAGTTAACTTTCTAAGAAGCGTCACACGTCCTACAGGACAAGCCAGAGTCACTTTTCCATGAGCAATGTTACCAGTGATATGGCCAATTAAAAAGAAAAAAGTTGCCTGTTACCTTCTGGCTTTGTTCTGGTCACCCTGTCTGGGGAACACACACAGATGCTCTTAGGACCTTGTGTGACAAACAAGTAAATGGCAACTCACCAGTCAATGTCCTCAGGACTGTGACCGAGCTCTCCCCCTCCAGGTCCTTTGAAGGACTAAGAGTTGAAAAAAAGAAAAGTAGGTTCATGTCGGGATACAATTTTGTGACTTCTCCACATGAGTCCAATCAGCTGTGGAACCAGTGAGTGCTGCTTTCTACTCCTTGGGAACTGCTCTTCTCACCTCCAGATAACAGTGGAATCTCCCACTTCCCAATCCCGGCATTAACACGGCTGACACTCAACTCAAATAAAAGCCTACAGAAAAGGAAACCAGCAAGACAGGCAGAGCAAGCTTGAACTCTGTGTCCTGGGTCAAACAGGGCCACAGAGTTCCACTGACCCCCCCCGTGTCTCAGAAGAGGCCAGCATGGGCCTGAACCCTTCCATTAAAGGGGTCCCTGAATTGGGCCAGCATGCTTGGAAATTTGTTTGAAAATAGCGACATTCTCCACTCGGCTGAATGAGCTTATTAAGTCTCCCCAGCTGTGAGAGGCCCAGGATTGCGCATGCAAAGAAAAGCTCCATAGAGCGCTCTCGTGGCTGGATCTATCTCTGCATAAACAAGCTGTGTTATGAAGCCACTGTTCATTTCCATACAGGCTGGTTTTGTGCCTTAAGGAAAGTCAGAAGAGGCTGGCAGCGTGTGCAGGGATGGCGAGAGTGGCAGTGGGCACCGTCCCTGGGTGAAGGAGAGCGTTTGCCCCCCCACGGGGCTGCCAGTCTCATACCCTCAGGCGGGGTGAGCCTGGCTCCTCCCATCTGGAGCTTTGGGAGAGCCCTAGCTGTGTCATCTGCGTGGGGACCCACACTCAGGCTCGCCCTGGTGTGAAACCTACATGCACTGGCTCCAGACCTCTCCCTTTTCCCACGCACCCCCGGGTTCAATAGCCCCCAAGACTCCCCCACAAATCCTGCCTCTGACTCCTACCGGGAGGAGGGTCTCCATGAGTGCTGGGGCCTGTGGAGGAAGCCCCCTTCTGGGAGGCTGCTGCACAGACACTAGCTTGGCCCCTCCTGGAGCTCAGCGTTTTGCCTGGAGTTTCGTCCAGTATTTAGTCCCTTCAGAGGGGGCTAACGGGGGTTCCTGGGATCCTGGTGCCAGGTAGGTACAGCTCGGGGCTGTGGCTTTTTTTTCCTCCCTTTGGACTATTCTGGCCCCTCAAACAGAAAGGGCAATGCAGCCGTCACAGCGCCCGGCCAGACTGCTCGGTGGGCCTTGCTGCGTGATTCTAGAAGGTTCCATCCTCATCTTTAATTTACTCAGAGCCTGTTCCAGGGGAAATCCAAGCAAATTCAAAGAAAAACCATCAGCTTCTAGTTTTGCGGTTAAAAAAAAAGGGGGCTGAAGCAATAGCACAGCGGGTAGGGCGTTTGTCTTTCACTCGACAGACCCAGGTTCAATATCCAGCATCCCGTATGGTCCCCAAACTCCCCCAGGAGGTAATTCCTGAGCGAACAGCCAGGAGTAACGCTTGAGCATAGCCGGTATGACCCAAAAAGAAAAAAAAAAAAAATTGTGCCTTCGAATTCTAGTCAGCCTCTAGGTTCCCTGCTCTCAGTTTTCCTTCCAACTAGAAGAATTTTCTTAGCTAGGAAGAGAAGAGCGGCCCGGGCTGAGCAAACACTGAGTGTGAGGGAGTGAGCCAAGGGGAGCCGCTGTCCCTCCGGCTCTGGCTCTTGTTTTTGCCTATTTACCTCCGCAGCCTCCACCGACGAGACCTGACTCCCGTGCTCTGGGTTTTGTCCATAGAATGTGCATACAAGGAAGCCGGCTTAGGGGTGTCCTGGCCATGCCCAGAAGCGCCCCTTGGTGCAGGGACTCAGTGACCAGCAGCTGTTCCTATGCCCTGAGCTGGGCAGTGTTGACATTGTTTCCTGGACCTCGGGGTTATGATATCACATGGGGCTTTTGTTGTTGTCGTTTGATGAAACACTGACGTTTTTACATTTAGGTGGTCGATAAGCCTTGAATTGACTTTTGGGGTTCCATAAGGCACAAATTTGGGGAGTTATTTTTGGAGGCGGGGAGAATGATACCAGCATTGCTCGGGGTTTACTCCTGGCTCTGCACTCAGGGATCACTCATGGGGGCCCTCCTAGGCACGCTATGGGGTGCTGGAGACTGAACCATGGTTAGCAAGGCAAGCAGCCTGGCCGCTTTGGCTCTAAAATCTTATTTTTCACATTAATTTTCCAAATTAATGAGACTCACAAACATGGGGCAGAGCTACTACTTCTCCCTGTGCCCAGCCGCTCACGAGGTGCCCAGGAGGGATGGCAGGTTCTAGCCCTGGCCCGCCACCCCAGCAGAGCCTTGCAACAAGCCAGACAACCCCCACTCCATGAGGGCCTCCATTTTCCACATCTGGACTTCCCTCTCATCAGAACTCCACCCAGCAGACCAGCCTATCACAGCCCAGCTTGCGCAGTTGCTTGCGGCAGCACGGTTCATCAATAAATGCTGGACTTAGAGATGACTACAAGAGTATGCTACCTGCACGGCAGAGCCTGGCAAGCTACCCGTGTTGTATTTGATATGCCAAATACCAGTAACAATTTTTTTGTTGTTGTTTTTGGTTTTTTCTGTTTTTTTTTTTTTTTTTGGGGGGTCACACCCGGCGATGCTCAGGGGTTTCTCCTGGCTCTGCACTCAGGAATTACTCCTGGCGGTGCTCGGGGACCATATGGGATGCCGGGATTCAAACCCGGGCCGGCACGGGCCGGCCGCGTGCAAGGCAAACGCCCTACCCGCTGGGCTATCTCTCCGGCCCCATCCAGTAACAATTATAGACCTCATTCTGGAATGGATTGAGGCTCTTTATGTTCCTGGAGCAAGCAGATGCCCTTGGGCTCTACTAGCATGAGACAGGACATATGGAGATGTTACTGGGGCCCGCTCAAGCAAATTGATGATGAACGATTTGTGATAGTGATACAGTGAATTTTCCAAATTGCATTAATAAGTTACTACTTTTATTATCCACTGTGCTGTGATTGGCCAGTCTCTGATGTAGGTTGGTTTAAGGGCTAGCTAGAGTGAAATCCAGTGAAACTGTACTGTCCATGTGATCACTGTGCCTTAGAGGGTCCGAGATGATTCAAACAAAAATCGTGCTTTCTTTTTTTTTTCATAAAACCCATCCCCCTAGAATCGGGAAGGGTCTTCCACTGTCCCCACATCCTTTGGAGGTGACAGCCCCATGGAAATGTGCAACCTAAGTGGCCTTGGAGGCAGGACAGAGCAACGCTCAGGCATGTGGCTTTGTCGTTGTCACTGCATCCAGTAGTCAACTCAGCCACCCTACTCAGGCACTGGGGACATGTGGCTTGACCGCAGTGAAGACCTAGATGGCCTGACTCAGAAGTAGACGTAGGATTCACCCCCATTTCATGGGACTTCTGGGACTATGACAAGATCCTGCCCATACTCTGAATGGTACCAGGGACTTCACTTTCCTCCTTGCTGTTCACTCCAAGTCCAGGGTTGGAAAGTGAGAGCTCACAGAGGTGACTGTGGTCCCTGGGTCTGAGCAGGGAGAGAAGTGGGGGACAGAGGAAGAAGCAACAGCAGCCAACGCAGGGGTTGATAGATGAGCAAAGCAAACCGATGCTAGAGATTTTCCAGGCGCTCAGAGCTGTGCTGGTGGGCAACGCCTGTGGCATTGGCTATGCAGAGATGAAGTGACAGTCAGAGCTGGACAAATGTCACAGCATCTTGATGGACAAAGCAAAGCAATATGGTTTAATCAAGACGATGTGGGGTCATTAAGTGATCTATAGTGACCGTCATGACAAGAGCAGGCATGTCGTAGTATTAAACCAAGAAGCGTCCTTGTTCACAGATAGAACTAAGATTCACAAAATAATAATAACAATAATAATAATTGAGATTCACTCCATTTCACCTGGCTCTTTATTTTCCTTTAATCCATGATTCATTTCAGGCACACATTGTTTCAACAGTGGTCAGTTAACCAGTGTCCATTTCCTTCCACCAGTTCCCCCACCCCCAAATTGGCCTCCCACCCATAATCTGCCTCTTCAAGGGGCACTTTTTTAGATGCATAAATGTTTGCACTGTGTTTTGCAGTACGTCTACTGATAGAGCTTCATATCTAACCCCTCCCCCACCTCTCAGCCCACCTCCTCCTCCTGGGTGGACGCTGCCCTCCACCACGGTCACTGCCCCCTCCCACTCTCGTCCCCCAGTCCCTCATTGGTGACCTTCCTACTGAAGACCACTTCTCGTGTCCTTTGTTTCCACTGTCTCTGGGCATTCGTTATTCCACCATTATGTTCCCGTCACCTGGTGCTTGACCCCAGAGCAGATGAGATTTCTCAGAGGGAAGCAAAACACGTTGTAGGAAGGGAAGCGGCAGCACCCTGGTCCTCTGCTCTCTCTGCTTCTATCGTATTCCTCATGTGCAGCCAAAGGTTTGAGAGTGTTCCATCTTCATGGGTGGAGCGTGTTGTTTCTGCATAGATCACACTGTTTCCCGTATAAACCACGCTCTTCCTGTGTAGACTATGCTGTTCCTGTGTGAACCACACTGTTCCCTCTGTGAACCACACTGTTCCCTGTGTGAACCACACTGTTCCCTGTGTGAACCACGCTGTTCCCTCTGTGAACCACACTGTTCCCTCTGTGAACCACACTGTTCCCTCTGTGAACCACACTGTTCCTCTGTGAACCACACTGTTCCCTGTGTGAACCACACTGTTTCCTGTGTGAACCACACTGTTCCCCGTGTGAACCATGTTGTTCCCTGTGTGAACCAGGCTGTTCCCTGTGTGGACCACACTGCTTCCTATGTGAACCATACTGTTCCCCACATCAACTGTTCCCTGTGTGAACCACACTGTTCCTTGGTGGACCATGCTGTTCCCCTGTGTGGATCACATGTTGTTCCCTACATGTTGTTCCACTGGTAGGCATGTAGTTCCCAGCATACTTTTCCCTGCAGCTTGTCCGAGCATTCTGCTTCTGGTGTTGAGCACACTGCTTCCTAGTGTTGAGAATGTTGTTTCCTTGGTGCTGAGCACGCTGTTCCCTTTATGAGACTTGCTATTCCCTGGGTGAAGCTTGCTGTTCCCTTTATGAATCTTGCTGTTCCCCATAAGGAAATGGTGTTCCTTGTGGTGCAGAGGCAATGTCCTCTGTGAAGCTTGCTGTTCACTGTGTGAGGTTTGCTGTTCCCTGTCTGAAGCAGGTTGTTCCCTGTTGTGGCACATGTACTGTCCTGTCTGAAACATGCTGTTCCGGTCTGAAGCATGCTGTTCCCTGTGGTAGAGCAGGCATTAATTATCCTGTGTGAAGCTTCCTGTTCCCTATCTGAAACATGCTGGGAGCTCGTGTGAAGCATGCAGGTTCCCTGCCTAGAGCACACCATGTCCTGTGGCATGGCTGTTCCCAGCCTGGAGCTGCTGCTCATGTACAGGACCAAGCTGTTCCCTCGTGTCCAACAGGACATTCCCTAGCCTGGTGTGTGCTTTCCCATGTGTGCCCTCATTCCAGTCACCCTCTCCCGGAGCACAGACAGCCCCTTCTCAGGAAATCCTTCTCTCACTCTCATCACTAAATCGAGTTTTCTGGTTTCGATTTCCTTTATTTCCAAGCACCAAATCCTCCCCCTGCTACCCCACAGCTCCCACTCATCACGGTTAAATTTTCCAGTTATTTGTGGAAACATTTTATTTGGCCTCTCCCTTTCCACGAGGACAGACATGTAGCCCTTGCACGCAGCGCACACGGAGAGCACTCACTGCATTCACGTGAGTGAGTGGGTAATTAACGCTCGTACTCTAGAAGGGAAGCTGTGGGTGGGCGCACAGCCCTCCCGGCAGTTGTTTAAACTGAACTTTACTGGAACCAAACAGACTCCCCGACTCCTGCCGCCTCTGGGAGCGCTGGAAATAGAGGCTTAGAGCACAGACACTTTGTCATCACTGTTTATAAGTGCAACTGTTGTTTTTACTGTTGTTTTTGTTTTGTGAATCACCCAGTGGGGCTCAGGACTTACTTCTAGCTCAGGGATCAGGGAACCATATGGGGTACTGGGGATCCAACCCAGGTCTGCCACTTGTAAGACAAGTATCCTGCCCATAGCACTATTTTGTTCTTTTTTCTTTTTTAAATTATTTTAATTGAATCACTGTAAGATACACAGTTTCAAGGTTGTTCATGATTGGGTTTAATTTATGTAATGTTCCAACACCCATTCGCCAGTATTTCTTGGCCCATACACTGCTTGTTGTAAATCTCAAGATGATTCAATGTCGACGCTTTGACTCAGAACTGGACATGTTCCACAGTCAACCATCGCAAGAGAAATATCTAAACTTTGACCCTTTATCTCCTGGGTCAAACGTAGAATCTGCTCAATGACCTCTTCACTCTTAGTGTCTACACTTGTCCTTTGCAAACGTTTTTGTAGAGATATTTGTGGTGTGGAGAAACATGGGGTGAGAACCCACTGTCCAACTCTGAGGCCCGAGTGTGCCCATTTGTGGGTAGAACATGGCGTCAGTTTCTCTGTTCTTGGGAACCTCAGGCATTGAACTGAATGGTCTCTAGGACACTTTTCAACATCAAAACTATGATGAAACTTCCTGAATTTCCCATCTCCTTCTTTGTTACCACCAGTTTTCTTTTACTTCTAGTCAGAAAATATAGTCAAATACGGGATTCACAAGTCCTGGGACAAAAAAAAATTAAGAACAAAGATGCTGAGTGTGATGAAATTAGGTGGGTTGACACTCAGGCTAGCATCTTAAACGCCAATATCCAGGTCGGGGTAAACTGAGTCTCAATTCAAACTCCTGCCTCTCCCTTGACCCCACTCTGCAGTCGGTGGCAAAGCTTGAGTGACCAGGTGACCTATAATAAGACTTCAACAGGTCACTAGCGGGGGTGCAGGCTGTGGGGAGAAAAGGAAGGGAGGGAAGACGAGAGGGAGAGAAGGAAGGAAAGAGAAAAGGAAAGAGACGGGGGCCAAATGGATATCATCTGAGGTCTTACGTCATCTAAACCTATTCAATTATGTCTCCTAGTTTCATCCGAATGAAAAGATGGGCTTTGTGGACGTTCTTCCAGATCATTCAGTGAGCCTGGCCAAGCTTCCTTGGCTGCCTGAGTTGGTGGTTTCCAACGGGCACTATGGAAGGAACATTTGAAAACTTCTGTTTTAAACTGTTCATTTTGAAAGTTTTATTTTAACCCTTCTTTAATTTCTAATTTGGATTAGTAAAATTATTCTAAGTTTACTAATTTCAGCAAAGCCTGGCAAGCTACCCGTGTCGTATTTGATATGCCAAATACCAGTAACAATTATAGACCTCATTCCCATGACCTGATGGAATGGTTTGAGGCTCTTTATGTTTCTGGAGCAAGCAGGTGCCCTGGGGCTCTACTAGCATAAGACAGGTCATATGGAGATGTTACTTGTGCCCGCTCGAGCAAATCGATGATGAACGGGAAGACAGTGATACAGTGAAAATTATTCAGCATTATAAGACAAACAAATATGCCTGTGTTGAAGGTGTATGAGGTGTATGTAAATGGTTGTTCAGTTGGAACCATACTTAGGACTGTTGAACGCCAATGACCTCAGTACAAACTAACATTCTAACAGCAAAGTGCCGCTTACTATCACCCTGTCCTTAATGATCTACTTAAATAAACATGATAAATAATGAGTCAATATTTTTTTTTCAAAATAAAAATACCTTCAGAGGTAGCCCCAAAACCAAATAGACAAATAAGCCCACGAACAAACATGGACCCAAGAGAATGGCACAGGAGGTAAGATGCTCGCCCCGCACACACCCGCCCCACTCAAGCTCCCAACACCACTTACGGTCCCTCCAGCACCACCAGGAGTGACCCTTGAGCACAGAGCTAAGAGTAAGCCCTGAGCACTGCTAGGGAGGTCTCAAAACAAACATCACACACATCCAAAAAAAATCTTGACTTTTTGCAAAAATTTTGACACAACCCCACCCAGATAGGATATCTTGAAATACTACATAGAAGGGGCCGGAGCGATAGCACAGCGGGGAGGGCATTTACCTTGCACGTGGTCAACCTGGGGTTTGATCCCCGCATCCTATATGATCCCCGAGCACCGCCAGGAGTAATTCCTGAGTGAAGAGCCAGGAGTAACCCTTGAGCATTGCCAGAAATAACCCAAAAAAGCAAAAAAACAAAAACAAAACAAATTGAAACTGCATAGAAGAACAAAGACAGAAATTATTATGCTTGAAGTCAGCTTAGCTTACAGTCAGGAATTTCACTCTTGAGATGATGAAATAATCTTAATCTCCATTTTTTTTAACTCTCTAGGGTACTGAAAAGTCACCCGCCACTTCTGCAGACCTTAAATCAGATAAGGTCAGCTTTGCACCCCAGGACACCTCGCAGGGGACAGCCAAGAATCCTACATCCACCGAACCAGCCAAGGAAGGGGGCAAGGAAAAAGGGGCACCCACCTCTCTGCCTCTAGGCAAACTGTTCTGGAAAAAGGTAAGTCCCAAAACGACTCTCCTCACTTTTGTGTCAAAGTCTAAAGCGCTCCTGAGATATGAAAACGCCTGTGTCATCCAAGTGCGGTGAGTGATGAAGAACAGGAAGTGAATGAGTGAAATGTTTTGCTCCTAGACTCTTTCTGGTTCATGACGGAGGTGGTCATGTTTCATGACCGGATTTTCTTTCTAAAATGACATAACCTTCGGACATAGTCCTGGTCCCCGGGAGCACCTCACCCTCGCATGAGGAACCACATTGGTGCTCACACTGTCTCTGTGCAGCTGGGGGCTTGGGGGGCATCTGGAATGGGTCGGTCATGCCCTCCTGCTGGAAACTACCAGACCCACCCACCAGCTCATGCCCAGCTCAGCACACGCGTTTTCTGTGACAGAAAAATCAAACTATTCCTGACGCTTGTCCTGCAGAAGAGTGTTTCTTAGCCAGGAACCACAGGACGCTCTGTGGGCTCCCAGAATATTTCAGGACCATGTGTGACAGACAGGTCGTGGGGTCCACAGCATGATATTAGGCAGCTTATTGGAGGGGGCCTGGGAGGAAACCAGGTCAGAAGGGAGCCGCGGCTGGCAAAGGGCTAAGAGCCAACTAGACATTGCTGCTGCGTTAGACAGAGGCGGCAGGGCTAGGGATTAGGCAGCAGTCGCTGGGTTGTTGCGACACCAGGCAAACCCAAGGCATTCAGGGTTCTTGCCCATTGGAATGGTGCCTCCCCGGCCCCAAAGAGCAAGTGTTCTGGGGTGGGGGATGGGGTGTGTTTCATATGCTGGAAATGTAGAATTTTGTCGTTTCATCAAAGCCTCCACAGCGCACGTGCTACGAGCGGGTGATTAGCCAGAGGCCACCGCAGTGGCTCATTCTCTTGTCTGGCCTGGATCTGCCGCGTCTTTCTATGAGCTCCGCCACGGCCCCGTTCTCTTCGCCAAGCTGTTCACAGCATCCTTCCTCACCAAACACCAATTTCTCACTTTAAAACTTCTTTGGCCAAAAATACCGTGCAGGGGATGGCTTCCAAGAGCACCTCATGCACACACACGCCGGTGGCAAGGGGCAGTGACTGCAGGGATCTGATATTTTTATGTGAATAATCATACGGGCGGATGGAGATCTGTAAATGTACAGTGTGTTGGAAGGAAAAACAGAAGCAGTGCTTAAGTTCAGGACTCACCTATTCTTGGTGCAAGGTGAATATGTCTATTTAGTTTTACAAGTGATTAATAAAAAAGAAACGGTTTGCCTACTGAACCGTACTGAAATATCGGTCCATTGGAAGGTGAGAGTCTTTGCATCCCAGGCCATCTCTGTGAGCCTCTGTGTTATGTGTGGATGAACAGTACCTGTATCAGAGAAGCGAAGGGAGGAGTGTGCACTGCCCCGGGCACCAAATAGTCAGTGATGCTCAGAGGAGATGCTGATTGCCGGGAGGCAGAATCACAAGCCACGCCCACTCCTGACTTCCGGTCTTCAGTTTGGGGCAGGCTCATCTAGGGCCTGCACTTCCGGTCTCTGGGCTCTACCTTCTCTCAGATTTGTTGGCTCCTCTTTGAAATTCAAGCAATTCCCCTTAGAACCCAGATGCAACCAGTTCTCCACGGATAGAATTCCAAATACTTTGAGGGTCCCTGTTTATTTCACCCTGACCCACTCTTATTTTGTTAGCAGATTATAAGATAATGAAGTTAAGAGGAATTCAAAGCCTAAATTATCCACAATTCTTATCTTTCTACACCCGTTAATAAAACCTAAATTACCCATACTCTTGCTTATCTTTCTAACAACATTCAGAGCAGTGAAAAGAGAAAAGAGTCCGGCATATTTTAATAGCTTGATTGGGGAGATGTGTTTGGGGCCACAGCTGGCAATGCTCAGGGGTTAGTCCTGACCCTTCACTAAGGAATTGGAATCCTGGAAGCTCTAGGGGGCCATATGGGATACTGGGATCGAACCCGGTCAGCTGTATGCAAGGCAAATGCCCTTCCCTCTGTGCTATCATTCAGGTCCCTCTAATAGCTATTTTTTATAATGTGTGTATGTGTGTGTGTGTGTGGAAATACTTTTCTTGAAGCACTAGGCACTGAAAACACAGAAGTGTCCACGGGATGTCCTTCTCTATGTCATTTCTCATGGAAGCTTGGGATAGAAAAATCATCAAACCTTGCTTTCTTCTATTGACTGGGCTTTGTATATCAAGCATTCCTTGCAGTGACTGTAAAAGCAAACCAAGAGACACTACAGAGTGCTTCCACTTTTGCCAACAAATAGCTCTCTTTCTTCTTCTCCTTGACTGGACAAGATTTCAGACAAACTGGCAATGCAGTTCTGCAGAAATGGACTCATGAGGGCACTTTTTCCCAAGCATGTTGGGAGGTGAAGCCAGAAGCTGTTTTGACACATTGATGACTGAAGCAGTTCTTACTCATACAGTAAGACCAAAAATGATCTTGCAGAAATGCATTTCAAATGATGTTATTCTTGCTCCACCCCCCCACACACACACCACAACAACAACAAAAAAAAAGAGTTTGATGTTCAGTGCGCAGGATAGAACTGCCCGTTGTTATCCAGAGTTCCTGAGGGTGCCATTTGCTTAATGGCCTATTTCCCATTTTTATTTTGTTTCCTCGGCCTGAGGAGTCAGAATACATAATCCGGATCATCTCACAAAGCTCAGACTGTGTGAGAGCCAGATCAGAAAGCTGGGCACTGTGGTCTTGGACAAACTGCCTCGCCACTCCATCCTTTTCTTCTACAAAATGGGAAGGATGCTGGTCCCGAATTAGGATGAGATCCAGCCATGGTACCTGGGGGCCCCAAGATGTATTACCCCCAAGCACTTAGGATAGAGTGTTAGCAGTCATTTTCAAGGTTGAATTAACAAGGTTGACACTGTGAAGGCCTTGTGTGGGTTTGGGGTCCACAGCATCTGGGTTTAGGGCTTCATAAACATTTTCCACGCTCAACCCCTTTTGACCTGATTAAATGTAGCCCTGGCCAGAAACCCCTCAGATTCAGGGCGCGACTGACATTGATTCATTTTCAGTCATTATGTGTTCAAAGTGCTTCTACTCTTGTCAATTCTTTGCCGAGGAAGCTAAAGACGAAAGGGGGGCCTTAGGATAAGACTCACCCTCTACCTTCAAAAAAACTGAAATCGGTTTGAGGCAACCCAATACAAACACCCACACATCTGTGTGCGGATGATGTATCAGAATAGCTCAGAACTTCCCCTGCCCTCCTCTGGGAGTGCTGTGATGGGGTAGAAGAGTAATGTGACCTCGAAAGCCACACCAGGGGAATCTCTCAGCTCTCAGACTTACAGTCACGGACAGATCATGTCAGCCCACTCAGCCCTGCTCAGCTCAGCTGGGAATGTGCTCAGGGCGTGCTGCCTTCTGGGGCTCTCAGGAGTGGGAGCAAAGCGCCCAGTTTCCAGGATCAGAGAGTCCTTATCCAAAACAAAGATGGGTGAATCCAGTGCCAATGGAACTGATGGATGCCAAGACTAGGAGAGTTAAAAAAAAAGAGGAGCAATCAATAAAGGTCAAAAGAAACTGTGCCCATTACAAACTCCTCTGGGCTATGGGTTCCTTGCTTCATACACAGACTCACGTGCTGTCTCCTAGATCTCCAGGGGATCCTAGGACAGATAGTCTTGAAGGATGGACTGAAATTTAGGTCTCAGGACTCCAGTGGAATCCAAGAACTCAGAACAGCTGTTGCATACTCCACAAAAACCTGCTTCCAGAAAACCTGCCCACGGCAAGATGTCTGTGGGCCAAGTGTTCCCATGTGATGCATTTTAAACATTCTTTTAACAATTGAACATGATCTTCAAAGGACCCTATTATTTAAGCTTCTGCTGAGACGTTGCTGGGCTGTTTGGGTCTTAATCCACAGCAACACATATGATTGTGCAAAGAGCCTTCTAGTGGGATTTCGATTCTCATGGCTGTTCAGGAGGCTGTGTGACGTTCTGCACAGTCCCAAACAACAGCCATATGTCCACTCACTGGAGAAGACTGGGAGTGTTTCTGGTTTTGATGGAGCGTCAGGTTTGAATGAGGAACTCAACATCCAAGGTGCTTCCTGGTTCACTGCATCTTCGTTCATGTCCTGCCTGCAGAGCTGACCCTACAAACAAGGTGCACAAATGGAACTGGACTCGGCCAACCTTCTGCTTCTTTTCCTTTGACGGGATTTACTGCCTTGGCTGCTCTGTCCCTTCTGCTCCAAGAGCCACTCCCTGAGCACTTCCGCAGCCTCGGAGCACCACGCCCTCCCCCTCTACAGAGGTTTCCCATCTCGAGCCCCCTACCCATCCCCGGCAAACAATGAGTTGAAATCTAGCAGTGTTGGTGCCTCAGCCCCTTTTGGGAGACAAAAAGAGGGAAGGAAAGGGAAGGAGTGGGACCGAGAAGTAGTATAGGAGTGAGGGCAACCCAGGTTCAAGCCCCAGCATCCCAGAGGGTCCCGAGAGCACCATCAGAAGTGATCCCTGCATGTAAAGCCAGGAATAACTCCTGAGCATCACCTGGTGTGCCCCCAAAAAAAGTGAAAGATAGGACCTGAAGCATCTATTTGTCGGGAACATAGAAATCATGAAAGATACATACACACTCAATATGAAGTCCAGGCGGGGTTCCAAGCACTGGCTCTACCTGGATCTATAGGGAAGAGCAGGAAAAGCTGTTCTGCAGGAGAATAGACACACTGCTCAGGCAAAAGGCCGCAGGGTTGGTGATCGTGTTGGAGAGAGATCTTGAAATAAATAACTGCTTTCCCTGGAGATTGTGGTGGACGCTGCCCCCACAGAACCCACACAGATGAACTACTACTGCTATCGTGTTTGTTACGAGTTTTCACTTCTTAAGCTGCTACTGATTCAAGACAAGGAGCTGTAAGCCCATGAGGGCTATTTTCCCAAGGATGGAGAACATGAAGAATTCCTCCTTGGGAAGTCTCAGGGGTTTGATCTCAGAAATTTTCTTCCAAGTTTCTATCTGTAACTGGACAAATGACTTTAGGCATTTCCCCCTACAAGATCACTTAGGATAGACCTGGTCCTTGAGCCCAGCAGGAAGCTCTCCACTCTCCCTTATCGCCTAAGGGATTTTCCTTTCTTGTCCTTGGGCCCCTCAAAAATCCATCACTGAGACTCACAGACATGGAGCAGAGTTGCTACTTGCTCTCCTTGTGCCCAGCTGCTCATGAGGCACCCAGGAGGCATGGCGGGTTCTAGTCCTGGCCCGCCACCCCAGCAGAGCCTCACAACAAGCCAGATGACCCCCACTCCGTGGGGCCGCCATTTTCCACATCCGACTTCCCTCTCATCAGAACTCTACCCAGCAGATCAGACTATCACAGCCGTATCATCGACACCCACCCTGCAGCAGTTTTTCTTTTTCAATCCGCCCAGGTATGCTGGAACCAGAGACTCACAGACATGGGGCAGAGCTGCTACTTGCTCTCCCTGTGCCCAGCCGCTCATTAGGCGCCCAGGAGGCATGGCAGGTTCTAGCCCTGGCCTGCCACCCCAGCAGAGCCTCACAACAAGCCCAACGACCCCCCACTCCATGGGGGCCGCCATTTCCACATCCGGACTTCCCTCTCAGCAGAACTCTACCCAGCAGACCAGCCTATCACAGCCCAGTTCACGTGTTCATCAATAAATGCTTTATTTAGAGGTGACTACAAGAGTATGCCACCCGCACGGCAAGCCTGGCAAGCTGCTTGTGTCGTATTTGATATGCCAAATACCAGTAACAATTATATTAGGTCATTCCTATGACCTAATATAATGGTTTGAGGCTCTTTATGTTCCTGGAGCAAGCAGATGCCCTTGGGCTCTACTAACATGAGATAGGACATATGGAGATATTACTGGTGCCCGCTCTAGCAAATAGATGATGAATGGGAAGATTGATAGTGATAGTGATAGTGATAGTGATAGTGATAGTGATAGTGATAGTGATAGTGATAGTGTTAGTAAACTGGACAAATGACCAAGTTTATTTTAGCAAGTTTACCAGCTGCACCCCCCAACTCATGAGACCACCCCCAGATATAAGCCATCAAGAGCTGGAGCATTGGGATGGAATTAGGACACCCTTGGATTGTTGGTTTTGCAAAGACCAGTGTGACTCTATAACACAGTGTAGGTCATCACGATTTTAGCTGATACTCATATCGTCCCTGACCACAGTCCAGCTTTGGTCATCTCTGACTACAGACCAGCTTTAGAACAAACTCTAGTCTGAGAGAAGAGTGAAGTTTCTAATAAGGGATTCTGGCCTGAGCAGACTTAAGGAAGTTTCAAAAGCAGCAAGGAATTAGAAAAAAATCAATTCTGGATGGAATTAGCTTTTACTTTGCCACTTTTCTCTTATGTTTATTAAATTGCTCATTGCCTGCCCCCTCCAGACGGGCACTGTGCTAAGAGCCTTACACGGGAAATAAAGCGGAGCCATTTCCCTCCATTATTGGGTCTAAATAACTCCACACCCCAACTCATTCTGCCCAGAGTTCCAAGAATCAAAAAAAAACCTGATCATGAGTCAGCCTGGGCTGCCACCTGGCCCTGTTCCATATCCCGGGCCACTGCACTGTCCCCAGAGCCCCAGGAAGAAGCTAACTGGTCCCACCCACTGCCACCACCAGCCCTCACCATCTGCCCAGCTCAGGAAGAATGTGTCATGCTGTGCCCTGGGGGTCCCTCTGTACCCCCAAACTGCAGAGTCACCTGCAGGCACCCCAGGGAACCCACAGCTAAGTCAGGGGGCTGAATGGCTCCCCTTGCCATGGTGGGCTCCCCAGAACCACTATGTTCTTCCATTCCTCAGGAGCTGCTCCCCAAACCCCTGTAACCCCAGAATCTCTGTGCCCCAGGCACTGCTCCCCAGGAAGCCAGTTTCTCACCGCAGAACACGCTTCCTGGGGTCCTTTTTTTTTTTTTGCTTTTTGGGTCACACCCAGCAATGCTCAGGGGTTACTCCTGCTCTGCACTCAGAAATTACTCCTGGCAGTGCTCGGGGAACCATATGGGATGCCTAGGATCGAACCCAGGTCGGCCGCCTGCAAGGCAAACACCCTCCCACTGTGCTGTCGCTCCGGCCCCTGGGGTCCCTTTCTTGATGCCTTTGTTCTGCTCCACCGCATGAACTCTGACTTCCAGAAAAGATAGAAGGACTGAATCTGGGGGTGGGGGAAGAGAGAGAAAGTATGAGAGAGAGAGAGAGTCCAGTTCCAACTCCACCTGCTGTATTTCATCCCTTCCTTTCAACACCCCTATGACCTAAGAGATTCAGCTTTGAGTTAGTGGGCTGAGGCTCAGAGTGAAAAAGTAACCTGCTCTCTGTTGCACAGCTGGACAAGTGTCCAAAACTGAACACTCATGAAGGTGGAGAAATGTATGATTGGACTAATTTCCCAACAAGGAATGAATAAACCTTTAAATCAAAATATGAAGTAACAATTTCCTTTTGAAAGGAAAACATTTGTAATGCCAATTCTTTTTTTAAGTTTACTGAATCACTGTGAGATAGAGCATTACAAAGCCATGCGTGATTGAGTTTCAGTCATACACTGTTCCAGCACCCATCCCTCCACCAGTGCACATTTCCCAGCACCAATGTCTCCCTGCTCCCCACCCCTCTCTCTCCTCTTTTGCACGTTGTGGTTTGCAGTACTTACACTGAGGGGTTTCACATATACCTTTACCTACTTACAATACTCAGTTCACGTCTAGCATGTAATGCTAATTCTTGAAACTTCAGGAAAGCCTGGAAGTCTGACCCCCTCCTGAAGATCAGGGTCAGGAATAGGTCACCAGAGCTCCTTGGTGCTTCTACCACCCCATGCCAAGCTCCCAGATTCCTCTGCAGTATAAGGATGAATCAGTGGCAAAAATGTTCCAGTCACAGAAAACCAAAAGATACAAACCAGCCTCGTTCTTATCAATTGAAACAGGAAAGAAGGCTTGGAAAGCTAAGAAAAGCTCTTCCTTAGTAGAGGAAGGTTTTGTGTGTCTTGTGTAAACAAGGCATCCACTCTGGTCTGGGCAGATCAGAACAAGCACATTTGGCTTTGAAACGTGGTTTCATTCATTATCTGTTCCCCACGTTGAGTATCAAACACTGGACTCAGCGAGAGGGAGTTAGTTCCAAGAAAGCTTGCAATTTCTTCAGATTGCTCCACAATTTCCTAACAAGCAGAAGCTTCCAAGAAATCCAGAGTCATCTTTTTTCTTTCCCCCAAGGACACTTGATGCCTAAATAGTCTTCAATTAGAGAAGATAAATAGAAATAAATGTCCCAGAGAAAAAGCAAGTCTTTAAAGAGAGAGAGAAGCTTACACAATATAAAAAGGGGGTGTTTTTTTTTCCTACTCCTAGAAGTCATCACAGCCAGAGAAATTTGACACATCCCAATTCCTGCTTCTGCCTGGGGTCCCAACTCTCTCGCTCTATCTATGCTGGGGTGACGAATCCCAGTTAACAAAGTGCCTCTTGTACATCGTTTGTGTGTATGGGGGTGTGTATAGGTGTACGTGTGTATGGGTGTGTATAGGTGTACGTGTGTATGGGTGTGTATAGGTGTACGTGTGTATGGGTGTGTATAGGTGTGCGTGTGTATGGGTGTGTATAGGTGTATGTGTGTATGGGTGTGTATAGGTATGCGTGTGTATGGGCGTGTATAGGTGTATGCGTGTATGGGTGTGTATAGGTGTATGTGTGTATGGGTGTGTATAGGTGTATGTGTGTATGGGTGTGTATAGGTGTATGTGTGTATGGGTGTGTATAGGTGTATGTGTGTATGGGTGTGTATAAGTGTATGTGTGTATGGGTGTGTATAGGTGTATGTGTGTATGGGTGTGTCTATGGGTGTGTAGGTGTGTCTATGGGTGTGTAGGTGTGTCTATGGGTGTGTAGGTGTGTCTATGGGTGTGTCACTGTCACTGTCACTGTCTTCCCGTTCATCATCGATTTGCTCGAGCAGGCACCAGTAACATCTCCATATGACCTGTCTCATGCAAGTAGAGCCCAAGGGCACCTGCTTGCTCCAGAAACATACAGAGCCTCAAACCATTCTATCAGGTCATGGGAATGAGGTCTATAATTGTTACTGGTATCTGGCATATCAAATATGACACAGGTAACTTGCCAGGCTCTGCCGTGCGGGTAGCATACTCTTGTAGTCATCTCAAAATCCAGCATTTATTGATGAACCACGCAGTCGCAAGCAGCCGCTAGAGCCAGGCTGCGATAGGCTGGTCTGCTGGGTGGAGTTCTGATGAGGGGGAAGTCCAGATGTGGAAAATGGAGGCCCTCATGGAGTGGGGGGGTGGTCTGGCTTGTTGTGAGGCTCTGCTGGGGTGGCGGGCCAGGGCTAGAACCTGCCATCCCTCTCGGGCACCTCATGAGCGGCTGGGCACAGGGAGAGCCAGTAGCAGCTGCCGCCCGTGTCTGTCTCCAGACAGACATACAGATATATGTATCTATATATTACATATGTGTATATATATATATTATACAGATATATGTATCTATATATTACATATGTATATATATATCGATCTCACGATCACGATCACGATCTTCCCGTTAATCATCTATTTGCTAGAGCGGGCACCAGTAATATCTCAATATGTCCTGTCACATGCTGTAGAGCCAAGGGCATCGGCTTGGTACAGGAACATAAAGAGCCTCAAACCATTATATTAGGTCATGAGAATGATCTAATATAATTGTTACTGGCATTTGGCATATCAAATACAACACGAGCAGCTTGCTAGGCTTGCCGTCGCGGGAGGCATACTCTATAAACACCTCCAAATAAAGCCTTTATTGATGAACCGCGCAGCCGCTTGCGGCCGTGCGAGCCGGGCTGTGATGGGCTGGTCGGCTGGGTGGAGTTCTGATGAGAGGGAAGTCCAATGTGGAAAATGGCGGCGCCCATGGAGTGGGTGGGGGGTCGTCTGGCTTGTTGTGAGGTTCTGCCGGGGTGGTGGGCCAAGGCTGGAACCCACCATGCCTCCCGACTGCCTCATGAGCGGCTGGGCACAGGGAGAGCAAGGAACCGCTCTGCCCCATGTCGGAGAGTCTCTGGACCAGCATGTATATATATATATTATATCAAAATCCAAGGTCAGACAAAACATGGATCAGGAAGTCTTCAAAAGTGGAATCTACCACAAGTATCTGGGAGTCAGAGGTTGGGTGGGAAAGAGAAGGAAAGTGTGCTAACAACTGCTGCAAGTGATAATACCAGCCTAGAACTGAGTATTGAACACAGGCAAAAGATACACATTGTCGGGGAGCCGCTGGGGTCCCAGACAGTACCAGGACAGAAGTTCTCTTCTACCTCTGAGGCCGCCAGGGAACAGATGAAAACTCACTTGTCTGGCATTATGGGTGTGTATATGGGTGTATATGTGTGTATGGGTTGTGGGGGCATGTATAAGTGTATGTATACAGGGATGTGTATGGGGTGTAATTGGAAGGTGTGTGTATGGTGGTGTGTATATGGATGTGTGTGAAGGGGTGTGTGGATGGATATGTGTATGGGTATGTGTGTGTATGTGTGTGTTCGGTCTGCCCCCTCCTGCTGAAGGTGCCCAAGGTCAAAAATAGGGGCTGGCGCTAAAGTACAGCAGGGAGGGCGTTTGCCTTGTACGCATTCAACCCAGGTTCAATCCCCAGTATCCATATGGTCCCCAGAGTACCTCGAGGAGTAATTACTGAGTAAAGAACCAGGAGTTACCCCAAACATCACCAGTTGTGACCCCCTAAAAAAAGCAAAATAAATAAATAAAGGCATGCCATAGAACAAAACAGAAGAATTCTCAATCTGAAGTCGAAGAAGTGAGAGCCAGGGGGACTATGAATATCCTAAAAGGATTCACAACATATTTAGTTTCTTTATCTAAAGATCAGGAGGGGTCAGTTCTGTTGAGGAATTCCCCTAAAATCCAGGGGGATTCCCACCAGCTCTGAGAAATGGATGAGGAGGATTGATGGATTGATGGCTGGAAAGAGCGCCAAGATGGTGCCTAAACCTGGTTGATCCTCGTGATGGTGGCGTGGCCCATTGGACAAGTGAAAACACAATCTGCTTAGGCAAAACTATAATCACCAGTTTCTAGTTTATCTACCAAGAAGCCACTACATGGGAGAAGTGTACACTTCTCCCATACAGAAACTGGGGTTTCGCCCTCTCTGTTGGGAGCAGGTTTGGAGTCCCGGGTACTCTGCAGCAGGCCGTTGTATCTGAAGCTGTATCGGAACACGCCCCTATGACAACCATGATCGTGGGCGCCTGATGCGGACCCATGTTTAGGGCTGGTGTGAGACACAGACTCTGACAGCGGCCACTGGGCTGGGAGGACGCTGCTGATGGCCTCAGTGCCCTGCAGAGACGGTGGGATGAATGTCTGGAGCAGGCTTGAGCAGCTGGTGTTTCTCTCTAACAGTGACCAATGGCGTACCCAGACTCCTGCTTCACAAGGCCACCATTGGTGTGGGCGACTGTTCCCTACCCCTTCCCGTCAGACACCAGAAAATGCACAAGCCAATGAGCTGCTCGGCCCCAGGCCCAGCTGTGTTCTCTCTTGAACGCATGTACTAGCTGTATGTGGTCATCCTGCCCTGGGTTGCATCGGACACACGTGTTTTTATGGATCTTGCTGTGCTGTTTCTCCGTGCATCTCCTTCAAGTTCTTTTTTGAAACATGGACTTCAAATGACCACGGTTGTACCCGAGAGCTGTTAGCCCGGCTAACACCACATATCCAGGCACCATCCTGACTCTTGTTTTTTTATCTCCCTTTTTATAGTCAGGCAGAGAGGCGCCGGTCCCCACAGGTACAGAGGAGAATGTAAGTCCTGCCTGCTCTGGCGGCCTCATTCCATCCTCAGCTCTGGCTTGTCGGACCCGGCATCTCAGCTTGGGGGTCCCATGTTTCTTGCATGTGCCAAGTGCTATTCATCCGCTGTAGACTCTTTCACCCCTCCACAGGAGGAGGGGGCACGGGGGGGCTGATGTTGGGTGAATATTTGTAATGCCCACTGAATCATGCAAAGCATGTGCAAACTCAGAGCACACGTTTGTGAGATTGTTACTGTCTCAGGGCTGAAAGAGTCTACCAGACATCAGAATACCATTTCACTTCCATACGGGACCATGAGGCTCTACCCTCCGCTTCATTCTTCCTTGATTGCTTCCACCTCTCGGTTTCCATAGCAACCCAGAGCTCTGCAGTATCAGAACAGGAAGCCCCATACAGGCAAGGGAGCAGGTTGTTGTAGTAGACACTGAGACTGCTGGTGTCAGGCAGGAGAACCAGCTTCGTGGGTCTCACATCTGAGCCTGGGTGCCTATCTTTTGCCATGAATCTTCCAGGGTGATGGTCAGAATTCGCCTGTTGGTGCACTCATGTCTGAAAGCAATTGCTTTGTCTGAGACACCAACAAAAATGTGAATTCCCAGACTGTCTTCCAGGAAGAGTAAATACGTGGCCTTGGGAGCTTCAGATTCCTCGGTGAAAGTAGCGCAGTCTGAGGGAAGTTTTCTAAGTGGGAGAAATGAGTGTGTGGAGAAACTAGAAACTGGTAATTATCGTTTCACCAAGGCAGAATGTGTTTCCCTCGTCCATGTGTCTCTTACCTGCTTGTCATGAACATTTGGTTGCTGGAATTGAACAGAGGCTAAAAATCCAAATAAGTTCCAGAAATGATGTTTATTCTGTAATATGGAATGAGAATTAGAATAATTGTTATGACTCTCATTAGGGAGATCTCTGAGATCTGTTCTGTTGTGGATTTCCCCTTTCCCTCCTTCTTGCCTCCTTCCTTCCCTCCTTCCCTCTTTTCCTCCCCTCTTCCTGCCCACCCACCTTCCTCTCATTTTCCCTCACTTTCTTCCCCTCCCCATTCCCAATCCTCCCTTCCTCTCTTTCCTTTTCCCGTCTTCCTTTTCTTACCTCCTTTCTTTTCCTTGATTATCTGTTCTCTCTCCAAAATTAATAGCTCAGAAAAGTTCATAATTCCAGAAACTTCTCTCGATTTACTGAGTTTTGAGGATATTAAAGTCTCTGTTTCAACAGCATGCAAGGAGGAACTGATTTGTGTCCTCCCTGTGAGCTGTGCAGTGAAGCTGCTAGTTAAGTCCTGCGCGCACTAGCCTCGAGGTTCCTGAGGCGCCACAGAACAGGACTGGCCTCTGGGGCACCCTGGGCCTCGCTTGTCTCGTCTGCTAAGATGCAGCGCTGCTCTCGAGGGTGGAAATGCTAAGACTCTCATTTTCTTTTTTTTTTTTTTGGGGGTCACACTGGCAATGCTCAGGGATTACTCCTGGCTCTGCACTCAGGAATTACTCCTGGCGGTGCTCGGGGACCATATGGGATGCCGGAATTGAACCCGGGCCAGCAAAGGCCGGCTGTGTGCAAAGGCAAATCCCTATCGCTGGGCTATCGCTCCGGCCCCAAGACTCTCATTTTCTAAGGTGAAACTTGAACAAAAAATATAAACATGAATTAGAGTAAATTCTTGAGACTGAAAGATAATACAAAAGTTTAAAAAGCATAAAAACAGAAAGCAAAATACTTTCTCAAGAAAACTTTATGTCACTTTCTCAAAGTGACATAAAGGTTCCTGAATTGCTCTTCCCAACAAAGAACGTTTCTACATTCCTATTTCAACAGTCCTGCCTTTAACTATCTTTTTCATTTATTTGTTTTGAGGTCATATTCAACAGTGCTCAGGGATTGCTCCTGGTTCTATACTCAGGCATCACTCCTGGTGGGGCTCTGGGACCATAGGGGTGCTCAGGACCAAATCGAGTTTATCATGTGCAAGACAACACCCGACTCTACTATCTCTCCAACCCTTTAGCTACCTTTTCATTAGAAGTGCTGGGTCCAAAAGTGTTACGATGCCACCCACCACCCCCAGGCTATGCCATGCCCTAAATGCAAGTTTACTGATCTATTAAAATGCCAAAATATTATTACTGACCCTTTGGGTTCTCAGGAGGGTCAGAGGAGCGACAGGTGCAAAGTGAAGCAAAGAGGAAGTCAGGGCGTTCAAAACGTGCCAGGTACGGTCACTGGATCCATGCTGGCCCCCAACTGAGTTGGGCTTTCTTTCAACTTGCAACCAAGAGATCACTTCTCAAGGAGGAAAAACAACCTGCGTCCTTAAGCAATGGATAAGAGACGTGTTTTCCCAATTAGTTTGTGCGTGAAAATGAAGCAGTCACTTTGTCACTTGTCTCTTATCTTCCAGTAGTACATCGATATGCTTGAACGGGCGCCAGTAACGTCTCCATTCACTGGGAATGAGGTCCATTATTGTTACTGTTTTTGGCATATCGAATACACCACAGGTAGCTTGCCAGGCTCTGCCGTGGCTCTGGGTCATCCCATGGGGCCCAGATGGGACTTTAATTCTGAGCTACAACACAAGTCTGGTTTTCACTGTGTCCACCCATCACTCCCAAAACGGAAGTGTGCAGGCACAGAGCTGCATCCTCAATAAGGAAATGCATTTCTCCAAAGCCTTGGCCTGGAAGGAAAGTGGAAAACTATCCAAATCCAAATCAAACACTTATGTTTGTCTATACAGACCAGCTCCCGCTTAGCTGGACACTTTCACGTTTCTGCACTGGATGTTGCTGGCTTTCCCTTGGCTGCCAAAAGCCCACCTCTTGGCCCGACATCAAAGTAGGCGAGAGTCTTAGACGTGCCCCCTCTTCGTTTGGCTACTGATAGAGTTGCATTTGGAAGGATGGAGGCTGGCCTCAGATTTATGAGTTGACGCCTCTTGGCATTTGGAAAAGCCCAGCTTGAGAATCACTGGCCATCAAAGGAAACTGCTTTCTAAAGTCATTGCCATACAATCTGGGCATTTCATTGTGTGAATAATTGTTCCTTCAGGCCTTCGTACCCACAGAAGAACTTGTTGCTTCCAAGTCATAATTGCTGTGAACCCAGAGCGCTGGGTCATTACCTAGTCGGCAGCTGTTTCCTCCTCTGCCACCTTTTCCCCTGGCTCTTAGCAAGCTCAGCAGCTCCCACTCTCCACCGTCCTCCCGGCTCATGGAGAAAGCCTTCCGTTGTGTTGATCTAAACCAGTAATACCACTCTCTTCGCCAGTAATTAGCCTAAGTGTCTGACCATTTCTGGCAATAAAATGTACCCTGAAATAAGAGAATCAAGACACCAATCTTTGTGCGATGCTCTCCCTTCTAAGGTCATCAGGTTAAATATGTGATGCATGAAACAATGACAGCTATTTTATACCCATGAGTTGGCAATGAAAAGGATGAAAAATTGGCTTCCCCAGGTGAGCACAGCCAAAGGACAGCAAAAACCCAAATGCTTAGAGTTCTATTTTCAGAATCATTAAACCAACCGGTATTTTCAAACGTATTATTATTTAAGAGAAGTTAAGTCACCATCAGATACTCAGTTAGATATTCAGCTACTGTCAGACAGCCCCCACCCTCATTAAAACTTACCTGTGGAGTAACTCCGGACCACATCCATCATTCGGATTCTTTGTGTAGAAGAGCTACTTGCTCTCCCTGTGCCCAGCCGCTCATGAGGCACCCGGGAGGCATGGCGGGTTCTAGCCCTGGCCTGCCACTCCAGCAGAGCCTCACAACAAGCCAGACAACACCCCCGACTCCATGGGGGCTGCCGTTTCCACATCCGACTTCTTTCTCGTCACAACTCCACCCAGCAGACCAGACTATCACAGCCTGGATCATTGACACCCACTCTGCAGCAGTTTTTTTTTCAATCCGGCCCAGGTATGCTGGTCCAGAGACTCTCAGACATGGGGGCAGAGCTGCTACTTGCTCTCCCTGTGCCCAGCTGCTCATGAGGTGCCCGGGATGCATGGCGGGTTCTAGCCCCTAGCCTGCCACCCCAGCAGAGCCTCACAACAAGCCAGACGACCCCCCCACAACTCCATGGGGGCTGCCGTTTTCACATCCAAACTTCTTTCTCATCACAACTCCACCCAGCTGACCAGACTATCACAGCCCAGCTCACGCGGCCGCTAGCGGCCACGCAGTTCATCAATAATTGCTTTATTTAGAGGTGACTACAAGAGTATGCCACCCGCACGGCAAGCCTGGCAAGCTGCTAGTGTCGTATTTGATATGCCAAATAACAATAACAATTATATTAGGTCATTCCCATATAATGGCTTGAGGCTCTTTATGTTCCTGGAGCAAGCGGATGCCTCTGGGTTCTACTAGCATGAGATAGGACATATGAAGATATGACTGGTGCCTGCTCTAGCAAATAGATGATCAACAGGAAGATAGTGTGTAGAATAGCAAGGCCATAGTATGTCCCGTCTTAGTCATGTACGCTGGGCTACAGGATTACAAGTTCTTTGCACAGCATCGAGCATAGGAAGAGACAGTTATGAATATCATCTCAAAACAATAAACAGCTGCCAGTGAATGATTTCCTGTGATTCAGGACCATGAAGTAACAAGCTCATGGGGTGGGGCAAGTAACAACCACTAAGACTGGTTGAGTGCTAAGGATTAGGCGCTTCCTAACTGACACACATCTTCCGATTTCATCCTCAAACAAAATGACTTTTGGAAGTATAGACTGTCCCCATGCAGAAAACAGAACACAAAGATGCAGAGAAGCTGAGTAACAGCCCTCGAGTGAGGGAGGGAGAAGCAGCTATTAGACCCAGGAAGGCGGGTGCAAGAACCTGCCAGCCTGCCCGATGGCAGACTGACCCCAGGCCAGGCCATTTATGGGGGAGGTTTGTTTTTCAGAAATGCTCTTGAAGGGAATTGATCTTAGTACACAAATGCAGTCTCCGTTTGCCTTCCAACCCCAATCTCTTGCTTGGTTCTGGTCCGGTGAATTGTTTGAGTCACAGGCAGACAGTCAAGTGGAGCTGCTGAAGCCTGTTCAGATAATGGCCTCGGAGACCTTCCCAGGACATGGACAGCGTGACCCACCGCCCCTTTCCTGCCTGTTCTCCCGCTGACAGCACAGGCAGTTCTTCCTCATGCAGGTTACCTGCACGCCAGGCTATCCTCTGCGTGAAGGGAAGGAAAATGGTTTCTCCCCTGCAGACTGCTCGAGGAAATACCTGCATTCCTTCTTCTGCTCCCTGACAGCAAACCAGACTGAGCAAGCTGGGGATCAGGTGCAGGCAATGACAGAAACAGCTTCCTCTGGCCCTCTGGTTCTTTGAGGCTGGAGGTGGTGAAAGAAAAGGCCAGAAGCAAGTACTGTCAGTTTGGCAGGTCATATACAATCTCTGCAGCATGTTTTTCATCTTAAAAAAAATTTACAATACTCTAAAGAATAACATCCATTCTTAGCTCAGGGGTCACACCCAAACCACCAGAGGCGGGTTTGCTTGCTGCCTGCCGTGACTGCTTAAAACAAGGAAATTCTGGAGCTCGCTCTAGGCCAGTTAACTCCATCCTGGTGCAGAAATCCCTGCAAAGGCAGAAGTTGTCCTGGTTGTGAGACTCCACACAAAAGGAGTGTGTGAGGCGCTGGAGCAAATTTTGCCATCTCAGAGCAGGTGGATTGGAAGCTCTAGCCCCTCCCACTGCCCATGTGACCCAGTATCCCCGCCCCTGCTGCCCATGTGACCCAGTATTCCCACCCCCACTGCCTATGTGACCCAGTTTCCCGCCCCTGCTGCCCATGTGACGAGGGTCACCTCCTCCCAGCACTCACCACTCCCCCCAGCCATCCCAGAAGCTCAGTTCACCAAGGTCCTTCACCACAGCTTTCTACCTTCCTGCTTCTTCTCAAAGTGTGACCTTCAGTTCCATAACCAGGTCTGCCTGGTCATGCGGGTCGAGATGGGAAATGTATTCATGGGAAGTTCTGTGTGATAAGTGGAGCATATTCCCTCAGAAGGTCCTACTCCTCTCCTCTGCTATAAGGACACTTTCAGGGCCACAGAGAAATTACAGCAGGTACAGCATCTGCCTTGCACATGGCCAACCTGTAATCGATGTGCGGCAACCCATACAGTCCCCTAAGGCTCTCCAGGAGTGACCCCGACTGCAGAGGCAGGAGTAAGCCCTGAGCACCATGGATGTGGCCTCCAAACAAAGCCAAGATACTTGCACAGTTGCAGGGAACTGGGTGTTGGGCACTAGCCATGTCCAAATCACTGTCTCTAGGGCCAGATTCTTTGGGAAAGGATCACTACTGAGTTGACACCAGTCACCTTAATAGCAGACCCAAAGAGTGTGGACCTCATGAAGCCAGAGACTAGTGGTGTGAAGGAGACCCCCAGCGAGGAATCTTCTGACCAAGCTTTTTGCTTTTGGGAGTTCAAGAATGTGTCCATGGGGGTGGGGGGCACACTTGAGCAATAGTACAGCCAGTAGGGAGTTTGCCTTGCACACGGCCAACCTGGGTTCAATCCCCGACATATCATATGGTCCCCCAATCACTGCCAGGAGTAATTCCTGAGTGCAGAGCCAGAAGTAACCCCTTCTGGCTTTCTGAGCATTGCTGGGTATGACCCCAAAAGGAAAACAAAATAACTTAACCACTTTACAGTCAGTCTATGGAGCAATCGTTGGAAATGGGCTGTCACAGAGCTCTGCTAGTTCACACCTAGGTGCATGCCAACCCGGGCCCCCACTTGACCCAATGTGTTTTGGGGGGAATGTTGCTGCTGTTTTCACTGTCTTATTACCGGGTAAAATAATCCAGGTGGTGTGTGAATCACCAGTAGAGGCGCGAGCAAGCGAGGTGGTGGAATGTGCCTCCCAAACAGAGGATCTCAGCGAAGGACGAGAGGCCGCCCCAGAGCCCACTGAGGCGAAACCCAAACGTGAAGAGCGAAAACCATCCAGAGCGTCCCTGAGGGCGTTTTTCAGGCAAATGGTAAGCTGTGGGCAAGTGCCCTGAGCTGCACTGCGCCCTGTCCAGGGGTTCAGGGAATCCAAGGCTTGGAGGGCCGTGATGGAAAATGAGACGAGGACTGTGTGGCTCATAGTCCACCTGGATCCTTCTCGTCCTCATCAAGGCAATAAGTGACCTGGAGGAATGCTCCATCCAGGAAAAGGGCCCCCTCTCTCCAGGCATGAGATAAGGGAAAGGGGTCGCAGAGGGGCTGACACTTCATTGTCAGGGTTCTCCCCGGGAGAGGACGGGGATCTGAAGGGAAATCCCTTCTATGGCTCTGATCTAGCACTGGTAAATAGTCTGTTCGTGGCTGGTTTCCATGAGGCTCACACTAAACTGGGTCCTCAGCTTGAGCCCATACTTGCACCAGTCTAGAAATTAATATTTCTGTTTACTTTGGTGGGTATTTGCTTGTACAGTTTCCTTTTGTGTCTAGCAAATGCCATGAGACTTCTCATTATGGAAAGGATATTCCGTTTCCTCAGGAAGGACACCTGCTCACATTACAAGCAGACGACACTTAGAAAGGATTAACTAATAAATAGTTCTATCCATATAGTGACTCTAAAAAATATTTTCTGGGTGTGGAGGGTTGGGGTCACACCCCGCAGTGCTCAGAAGCCAGATGCCCTCACCACTGTATTCTCTCTCCAGTCCTGGCAATAGGATTTTCTAACAGTGAGAAAGGAGAACTCAGTTAGTGAATTTGTCCCTCTCTCTCTCTCTCTCTCTCTCTCTCTCTCTCTCTCTCTCTCTCTCTCTCTCTCTCTCTCACACACACACACACACACACACACTTACTTAGAACAGGAAGAATATGGACAGACATCTTCATCATCTATGAAGAATCCCATACATCAAATACCTAAATCATCAGGAACTAAAATAAGAGAATTCCACAAAAGTCCAAATCAATTGGAAGACAAAAGCAAAAACCCATGCGAAAAGTGACTGATTTTGTTCTCTGTAATGGAAAGCAAGCTTTCATTCTCATATGCCTTCGGCTGTTTAATCCTTTGCAAAAGCAACTCTGATTTCATTGGTACAACCCAAAAAGTTCTTTCTCGTTCACCAAACATGATACCGCCTTGCGGTGTGAGTCATGACATATGGAACTAAGGTCACTAGACATTGTTGGTGCCTTTATTCTCCCTCCTGCTGGGCTCTGCAGGGGGCAGGTGATGAGTGAGGACAGGGTGACCTGGACAGCCGGCCCTCTCTGAACACCTGCCCACTGATTCTGCCATGTGGTACAGGAAGGAGGCCCTGATATGATGTTTTTTAACCATTACTTGATGTCAGGAAAGAAAAGAACGTTTAGTCTATTTCAGGAAATCCATCTGAATCATAAATGGATCCCCAAATTGTTCATTATAACATTAAGGGTGATCTCATTTTCTTGCTACTAAATGGAGCTGATACACCTGCCCACCAAACCACAAAAATTAAAAAAAAAATAAAGCAAAGAATGGCTTCCTCTGGCAAACAGCCAGTATGAGTCCACTTCACTTAGAGGATTCTAAACCACCTTCTATGTCCATTCAAAATAAATCCTTAATTTACAGTGAATATACTGCTAGATGTTATATAGTGATATATAGTGATATATATATATAAAACTATACATCATCTCCCCATAAATATATCACTTCCCATATATGTATAAATATAGTGACATATATAAAATATATATATTGGGGAGTGATATATTTATGGGGAGATGATGTCTCCCCATCTCATGCAGCAGCTTTGCGGCTGTGCGGTTCATCAGTAAATGCACGAGATGAGAGTTTACTACTGAGAGTATACCACCCACATGGCAGAGCCTGGCAAGTTACCCGTGTCGTATTTGATATGCCAAAAACAAATAACAATTAGAGATCTCATTCCCATGACCTAAAAGAATGGTTTAAGACTCTTCATATTCCTGGAGTGCGCAGATGCCCTTTGGGCTACACTAGCATGCAACAGGATGTATGAAGATGTTACTGGTGCCCACTCAAGCAAATAGATGAACAATGGGAAGACAAGTGATACAAGTGAAATATATATATATGTATATATATATGTATATATATATTTTTTATTTATTTTTAACTTTTATTTTTCTTTTTTGGGTCAAACCTGGCAGTGTTCAGGGGTTACTCTTGGCTCTGCACTCAGGACTCGCTCCTGGCAGTGCTTAGGGGGCCATATGGGATGCTGGGGATTGAACCTGGGTTGGCTGTGCAAAGCAAACATCCTACCGGATGTGCTACTGCTCCAGCCCCAAGTACTATTTTTTAAAATAAAGATTTCTTTACCAGTAGTGGTGCAGTGTGTTAAAAGGCAGCAAATACTACATAGCAATTTGAGGACTGTGAATGAACACCACCAAATAAGTAAATACTTATTTGTTTTTTGTTTTTTTTTTTTGCTTTTTGGGTCACACCCGGCAATGCTCAGGGGCCACTCCTGGCTCTGCACTCAGGAACCACTCCTGGCGGCGCTCGGGGGGACCATATGGGATGCCGGGATCGAACCCAGGCCGGCATGAGCCGGCCGCGTGCAAGGCAAACGCCCTACCCGCTGGGCTATCGCTCCGGCCCCAGTAAATACTTATTTGAATTCAATGTAAACCAGAGCTTTATATATTACAATGCCTTTGAAAAGTTAAAATTGTACAGTGATCACAGTGAATAATTTTTTGACAGTCTTTAGTTCTAGTTCTAATCTGCCCTTATTTGCTGACTCTCCCTGTGCCCAGCCGCTCATGAGGCGCCCGGGAGGATGGTGGGTTCTAGCCCTGGCCCACCACCCCAGCAGAGCCTCGCAACAAGCCAGACGACCCCCCCACCCCATGAGGGCCTCCATTTTCCACATCCAGACTTCTCTCTCGTCAGAACTCCACCCAGCAGACCAGCCTATTACAGCCCGGCTCGCGCAGCCTCTTTGTGGCTGTGCGGTTAATCAATAAATGCTGGACTTAGAGATTGACTACAAGAGTATGCTACCTGCACGGCAGAGCCTGGCAAGCTACCTGTGTTGTATTTGATATGCCAAATACCAGTAATAATTATAGACCTCATTCCGAATGGATTGAGGCTCTTTATGTTCCTGGAGCAAGCAGATGCCCTTGGGCTCTACTAGCATGAGACAAGTCATATGGAGTTGTTACTGGGGCCCGCTCGAGCAAATCGATGATGAACGGGAAGACAGTGATACAGTGATATATATATATATATATATATATATATATACACACATATATATGTTATTATATATAATGTATACATCTGCTCCATGGATGAGTCAAAGGTTAAGTTTCATCTTCCCGAGCTCTTATTAGTTCCTATTTGTTTTTGTTTTTGTTTTTTTTTTTTTTTTTTTTTGCTTTTTGGGTCACACCCGGCGATGCTCAGGGGTTACTCCTGGCTCTGTACTCAGGAATTACTCCTGGCCGTGCTCGGGGACCATATGGGATGCCGGGATCGAACCCAGGCCGGCTGGGCCGGCCCGTGCAAGGCAAACGCCCTACCCGCTGGGCTATCGCTCCGGCCCTTATTAGTTCCTATTTGGGTGGGGACATTTTCTATAATTAAAACTGGCATGTTTCTAGTTTAGGGAAACAAAATGTAAACTAAAGGATCCTTTTGGATTGGTTCTCTTTGGGGTAAAGAGTTAATGCACGGGGCCGGAGCTATAGCCCAACGGTAGGACATTTGCCTTGCACGCAGCCAGCCCATGCCAGCCCTGGTTCGATCCCGGCATCCCATATGGTCCCCTGAGCACCACCAGGAGTAATTCCTGAGTGCAGAGCCAGGAAAAACCCCTGAGCATCGCTGGGTGTGACCCAAAAAGCAAAAATAAAAAAATAAAAAAAGAGTTAATGCAGTTTCTGCAGCCTAAGTCCATTATTATTACCCACTAGAAAGGTTAGTCCTAGGGCTGAAGAGATAGTACAGTGGGTAGGCCACTTGCCCTACAGAAGGCTGACCCAGGTTCTATCCCTGGCTTCCCATGTGATCCCCGAGCACCACCAGGAGTAATTCCAGAGTGCAGAGCCAGAAGGAACCTCTGAATATTGCATAGTGTGGTACAAAAACAGAACAAAACAAAAGTGTATTCCTGGGGCCTGAACATGCGTCTTTCTTTGGAATGTTTAAATTCTGTGTATCCATGATTATTGGGATTTCCTCTAGAATTCGGACATCCTCTTTACTCTTTTATCCTTTTTTAAATCGCATCAGAACATTACATCACCGATTTGTATGGTTTAAATATTCAAAGAGCACCAAAGGCACAGGCATTACCGTGTTCCACCGTCCACCCCTCACCAGCGTATTGTCACGCCAGCCCGGGCACTCAGTTCTGTTACTGGCCCTATACTTGGAGGCATTGGAGTGTGCAGCCCCTAATCTAGAGCCCCCTGATTCTTTAGAACACCTTCCTTGAATCACATTGTAGATTTATCACCCTCTAATTGACTGTTGCCATTGATGAACCTGTTTGGTTTCTCGCTTCTCGTTCACTGACTATTGCACAAATAATGACGGAGCCTCCACTATATTCCGACACAGGCTGGCAGCAGTGTGGCTCATGCTGTACTCAGGAGAATGAAGCCTCAGGAGGAAAACAGGTTTTGAACTCTGCCCTGCACCCAGGTGTCACACCCTACAACCTCAGTTACATCACTAACCTGTGACGACATCCTGGACACCTGCTTTCATGCACTTTTGTTTTATTAAAGGACTGCGATTTGCAAAGTAATTGATAGTTCAGCTTTAGGCATATAATATTTCAACACCAATCCCACCACCAGTGTCAACTTCCTTCCCCACTCCAGCCACCTGCCCCGACCCTATCTGTCACCTGGATAAGCATATTACAAAGTTCCCGTGGTTACAGCTTAGATCTCCTGTTTTCAGTGTTGTTGAATCTGTGTTTGGGATGTAAGGTCTTACCGCTCACTCGCATCACCAATAAGAGGCCTCACCCCTGTTCACCCGTTACTTCTGTTATCTTCTTCAGCCCCTTGATTTCTTTCCTGCTCTGTCCTTCTCTCTAAACATTGGGGTCAAGAGTGATCTCAGCACCCTCTGCACATCCCTTCCCGTCTTTGTCTTCCTCCTTCTGTCTTGCGTTTTTCTTACTATGCCAAGTGTAGTTGCCGGAAGTCAGCATCAACCATTTATTTGGAAAATGAAGCGCTTTTTATGGCTTCCAAATGCATTTAAAGTTTTTGGAATTATGCATGAGGGGAAATGCCATCAGGACTTGAAAATAGATATGGTGTTGGACCAGTGGGGAGGTGGGGTGGAGGTTATTTATTGTTTAAGGAAAATAAATGAGTATGTCAAAGTGATTTTAGACCTTGTTAGCAAAAGATAATTTTCTTAAAGTAATTGATTTAATGGAGAGAAAACTCAATTGTAAAGGGAATTTTAAAGTATGTGTTCAATGTCTCCATTAGGAGCTCAGCAATTTTGTCTTCTGGTTTTTGGCTTAAATTCATGTGAGGAGGGGGACAAGAGGGGTTGTCCACACCCCCATAGTGCTAAGGACTGACTCCTGGCTTCCTCAGGCTTTACTCTGGCTCTGTGCTCAAGGATCACTTCTGGCAGTGCTCAAGGCATCGTATTGGTTGCCAGGGATTCAACTAGGATTAGCTGCATACAAGGCAAGCGTCTTTCCCTTGTACTATCTCTCCAGCCCTATTTGAAGCCTTTATTTCAGAAAACATACAGCACTACTCCACGTCAAAGTAACTCTTGGTAGTGTTTTTTAAAAGTAACTGTGTGGACCAATTCTCATTCCCCTGGAAAATCTTGAGGTCTTATGGTCTTTAATATTAAGACTTTAATAGGTGTCTACCCATGCATTAAGGCGTTAAATAATCGCTGAAAGAATTTTTTGCCTCTCAACCGTAATGCTGTTATTTTTGACAGCTGGAAAAAATAAGTCTTTGTGGTTTGGATCCTTTCATGAAAAACCCAACACAAATCATTCCCATTCGTCTCTGAGCTCTGCAAGCGATAGGAAGGGGGTGAGAGATGACAGAGAAGGGTGTCCAGGGATGACTCAAACGGGCAGAGCGCCTGCTGCCACACAGGAGGCCACACTATCCTCAGCACCCGGTTTCCTGAGAGCCCCCAAACGTAGCTGGGGATCTCCTCCCAAAAGAAAGAAGACAGGAGGGAAGTGGGTGGAGAGAACAGCTAATATTGAAGAGAGCTCAGAAGAGTTTTATAAGATCTAAACTCATTAATAAGCGCTAACGTTTATAAGTTTTATAAGATCTAAACTTAGAAGGTCTCAACTTGGCATCCAAGAACTGCCACATGATGCAGTTTTTTCATTTATTATTTTTCTTTGTTTGGGAGCCACATCTGGCCATGCTCAGGGGTGACTCCTGGCTCTGCACTCAGGACTCACTTCTGACAGGCTCGGGGGACCACATAGGGTTCTGGTGATGGAACCTGGGCTGGCCCCATGTGAGGCAAGTGCCCTCCCCACTAGACGATCGCTGTGGCCCCAGCAATACTTTGTGTGGCTCCAGATGCTCAGAAGCGCTGCAGAACCTCCTTTTCCAAGAGGCACATTCCGTAATGCTCTGCCCAACAGCCTGGATCTGTTTCAGGCCTCTCCCGGATCCACGGCTGCCCAGAATCGTCTGATTCCATCTAAATTTTCCCCAAGAATTGGCAAAAGAAATTGGCAAATTCTCCCTTGAGATTAGCAAAGGAAGGAAGGGAAAAAGGCAAAGTGAGCCGTGCCTAGCAGCCTACCGAACAAACCCCAGGCAAAACAACAGGCCGGGAAATCAAACATCCTCCCTGCCTGGAGGCGAGGCAGGGCGCACCCGGCTCCCTGTTCATTCCGTGGGTGCTCAGCCCAGTTCCCTTGGCTCTCTGGGTTCTGCCGGTCACAACTTCCAGAGTAAAACAAATGTTTTACTCTTTCCAAAAACATGAGAATCTAGTACTGGGGTCTTACAACAGCTGGAATTCTGGAAGCCAACTCCTAAGTCAGAGGTGGTGTGGGAAGGTTAACCAAGAGAGTTCGATAGACAGACAGATAGACAGACAGACAGACAGGCAGGCAGGCAGGCAGATAGAAAGACAGACTTTTGTTTTTTTTTTTTTTTTTTTTTTTTTTTTTTTTAAACATTTTATTATACCACCGTGAGATATACAATTACAACGTTGTTCACACTTGGGGGTTTCGGTCACACAGTGTTCCAGAACCCCGCCCTCCACCAGTGCCCATTTCCCACCACCAATGTCCCCAATTCCCCCCCCCCCACATCCCGCCTAAATGGCAGGTTCTTTATCTCCTCTCCTCTCCCTCTCTCTCTCCTCCTTCTCCCACACATTGTGGGTTGCACTACGATACACTTAGAAGCCATCATTTGCATTTTTTGTCTGTCCTTAATGCTCAGTTCTATGTTAGCATCAGAACTTTAGACATTTATTCACTCATGTTCCTTTCTCTATCTAAACCAACCTCTGACTCCCACCCGCTTGTGGTAATTTCCACTTTTGGTAAGATCACCTAGTATATTTATGCCATGCAAATAAATGCAGTCATTCTATGTCTCTCCCTTTCCTTCTGACTAATTTCACTCAACATGATTCTTTCCATATCCATCCATTTATAGCAAAATTTCATAACTTCATTTTTTCTGACAGCTGCATAGTATTCCATCGTGTAGATGTACCACAGTTTCTTTATCCAGTCATCAGTTCTCGGGCATACTGGTTGTTTCCAGGTTTTGGCTATTGTGAACAGTGCTGCTATGAAAATAAAAGTGCGGATTGTGTTTCCGCTGTGCGTTTTGGCTTTCCAGGGTATATTCCCAGGAGCGGTATGGCTGGGTCAAAGGGGAGCTCAATTTCTAGTCTTTGGAGGAATGTCCATATTGTTTTCCAAAAAGGTTGTACAAGTCGACATTCCCACCAACAGTGTATGAGAGTCCCCTTTTCCCCACATCCACGCCAGCACTTGTTGCTTTTACCCTTTTGGATATGGGCCATTCTCTGTGGTGTGAGGTGATATCTCATTGTTGTTTTGATTTGCATCTCTCTGATGATTAGTGATGATGAGCATTTTTTTCATATGCCTTTTGGCCATTCGGATTTCTTCCTTGTCAAAGTTTCTGTTCATCTCCTCTCCCCATTTTCTAATGGGGTTGACTGTTTTTTTTTTATATAGCTGTACCAGTGCCTGATATATCCTGGATATTAACCCCTTATCAGATGGGTATTGGGTGAATATTCTTTCCCATTCCGTCGACTGTCAGAAAGACAGACTTTTGGGCCACACCCAGCAATACTCCTGGCTCTGCACTCAGGAATTACTCCTGCCAGTACTTGGGGACCATATGGGATGCCAGGGATCAAGCCCAGGTCTAGGGGTGCAAGGCCAAAATGCTACCTGCCTATCCCTCCAGCTCCTTTCTAAAATATAGCAGAGGCCCACAAGAAGACAGTGAACGAAGAAAAGGACCCCTTTCTATCCAAATGGATTTAAATTGAATATGGAGGGTGGAGAGCCTTATTTATGTCCTTCAGTTGGGCAGCTTGGTGGAGCCCAGAACAATGATATCCCTGAGAAAAATGCATGAAGCCTCCGGACCCAGGGGTGCAGGTGAAGAAAGGCTTCCTGCGGGCCTACCCCACGGAGAGCTTCTATCCAGGTGCCCGCGGCCAGGCTCTGAAAGTCTGCTTTGGGCGTGGCACAGGACACCGAATTCCCATCCTACAGCTCTGGTGAGGTCTTCTGAACTGGACAGTGGGCCAATTAGTACTGAGAGGCCAGCACAGATAAACCCCAAACCTGGGGGTCTCCTGTAATATTCCTATTTGAGATTGACCAGGCTCTACCTTATGAAAGTCATTATTTTTTCTACTTAGCTTCAGAAAATGCCTGGTCAGTACTTGTGGATGACATGGTACCTCCTGGTGGTCAGGAGAATGCAGTGAAGTGCCAGAGTCATACCATAGTACAGCGGGAGGACGTTTGCCTTGTACATGGTGACCTGGGTTCAATCCCTGACATCCCATATGGGCCCCTGAGCACGCCAGGAATGATTCCTGAGTGCAAAGCCAGGAGTAACCGTGAGCATTGTCAGATGTGACCCAACACACACACACACACACACACACACACATACTCACATACACACTCACATGCACGCACACGCACACATATGTACACACACACACACACACAGTGCAAAATAAAGCGTGTGGGATGAGGGAGACAAAGCCTCGGCACATCCTCGCTCCTTGCACTGCTACGCCAGGGCCAGTGTTCGATTCTTGATCTCCCTTTTGCTTTGCCGTTACTCGGGAGAAATAAACGTAGTGTTTGGTTTCTCTGTCCTGACACCGTGTGAGAATGTGCAGGTGATAATGCCAGTGAGCATAGCGCTGAGCACACAAGCAATGCACCACTAAAATCTGGAAGCGATTCTGGGTAGAAGCACTAGTACAGCGGGAGGGCATTTGCCTTGCACAAGGCCAACCGGACTCAATCCCGGTATCCCATGTGGTCTCCTGAGCACCGCCAGGATCATCCCTGAGTACAGAGGCTGGAGTAAGTCCTGAGCACGGCTGGGTGGGATCCAAAAACTGAAAGAAATTAAAATGAACAAAATTGCAATTTCACTTCTCAATACTACTTCCGTTCTCACTGGTTCTGACAGAGCATCCTGTCTTGGTGAGAGACTCACTGCATCTGTCCGTCAAGTCTGGACTCATCTGGGTGCCTTGAAGGGTGTTAAATTTCCCAGACATTACAGCATCCTGCTGTCCTCAGAGCAGCCTGGATAATGACAGTGGGACTGGAATTCCTCATTGCCCCCCACTTCCAACACTCCCTGCATAGCAGAGGCCAGGGGAGAGGGCAAACGCTAGCCCAGAAGTAGGCAGGGGGTCAAAATTAGCCCTGAGTCCGAACTGAAGATAAGAACCAAACATTTCTAGCCTGAACTTTGTAGGTAACTTTCCGAGCTTCACGCATTGCTAAGCCTACAGTTGACCACTGGGGGTTCGCTTCTATCTGTGGTCAGTCGGAGCAGCGAGGCTCAGGCACGGTGTCTCAGCAACACCTGAAGGCCTTGCTCAAACAAGTCCCAGCCCTGAGCGAAGCATTTCTAATTCTGTTGATCTGGAGTCAGTCTCGAAATTTGCATTTTTAACAAGTTCCCAGGTGCTGCTGGTCTCGGGACTCAAGCTTTTAGAACTGTCAGCTTAGGGCAGTCATTTTCCAAGTTGACAGCCTGCTGAAATCACTTAAACAGGCTTAATAATGCCAAACGCCTTTCCCCACCCCCCACCCCTGCTCAGAGATGATTCTGATAAGACATAGTTGCGGTCTGGCTCTCAATCCCATAATTGAGAGCATGAAACATATTTTAGGAATTGCCCAAGCTCTCCAGGTGATTGAAATTAGACGGAAAGTTGGAGCACTCCAAACTAGAGCAGTGATGAAGAGGACAAAGCTCTGAGTTCAACTCCAGCCAGCACTGTGGTGGGTGCCACTGGCCACAGGGCCTAGAGGACAGTCAATGGATGGATGGTCTCAGCACCAAGACGGAAAACAGCACAGAATCACCCTCGCTATGGTGCCTGCTGGACACCAGTTGGCTTTACGCTTAAATAAGTCCAACCACCTCCTGGCGCCAATATTGGCGTCTGCCTCTTCACATATCTGACAGACTGGGCAGACCCCCGTCATGAAACTGTCCAGCGAGGCCTGTTTGCAGTGTGTCTGCTGTGGGCCTAGGTCCCGAATCTCAACCATCAGGACCTAAGGTTGTGCCCTTCAGAACTTACATTGCCCACGCGTTGCCGTGCCGGGAGAGCTGAGAGCCGGTTGTCTGTTTGTCCTTTTAGTCAGTGAAAGGGGACAGAGGGACCTCTCACTCCGAAGATACAAACGAGAAAGACGCCAGCAACCAAGTAAGTGAGCTGGACCTCGGTGGTGGGCTAGCTGGCGGGGGGCCTCTCCGTACCAGCCTTGGTGTCGGTACCAACCTCGCCGACTCTCACACCAACACTCGCCCCACCAGGACTCCCGCCAGCTGCCAAGCACTGGCTTGGGCTCGGCAGGTGCCAAGAAGCCAGAGCATTGCTGCTGCATCTGAGCAGAGATTTGCCTGCCCGCCCTTCCTCCCTTCCTTCCTCCCTTCCTTCCTCCTCCCTCCCTCGCTTCCTTCCTTCCCTCCCTCCTTTCTCCCTTCCCTCCTTTCCTTCCTTCCTTCTTTCCTTTATGTTTTCCTTCCTCCCTCTCCCCTCTTCTTTCCCTTCCTCCCTCCCTCTCTCCCTCCCTTCCTTCTTCCTTCCTTCCTCCCTCCCTCCCTTACTCCCTCCTTTTTTCCTTCCTCCCTTCCTTCTTTCCCTCCCTCCCTTCCTTTCTTCCTTCCTCCCTTCCTTCTTTCCCTCCCTCCCTTCTTTCCGTCCCTCCCTCCCTTCCTTTCTTCCTTCCTTCCTCCCTCCCTCCCTTCCTTCCTTCTTCCTTCCTTCCCTCTCTCCCTCCTTCCCTTCCTTCCTTCCTCCCACCCTCTCTCCCTCCCTCCCTTCCTTCCATCCTTTCTTCCTTCCTTCCTCCCTCCCTCCATCCCTTCCTTCCCTCTGGCCACCATCTGCTCCTGCTTCTCACCCTTTCCCATCATGGGCACTAGCCGTGCCCTGTGATTGCATTCCTTACCTGCCCACTCTCTCGGAATCAAGGTGGGTCAGCCCCTGCCATGGTGCCTGGTATATCGTAGGGGCTGGTTCTTGAACTGGGAGTCAAAGACATGGAGGGCTTGTGATTCATTTCCATCCCTTGTTCTAAAGAACCACCGCCATGCCATCTTCATACTCACCATCTCTTCTCTCTCTTTAAGTGGTCACCGCATGCTGGACACCGACTTCTACTTTATCTTAAAGCCGGTGCCTTTTGTGAATGTAACTCTAACACAATGTAATGTCAGTTTTTCTGCAGCAGCGGGAGGGTGGGCTCAGCTGCCTGGCTTTGAATCCTGCCTCTGGACCCCTTTAAGCTATGTGTCGGAAGGGGGTGGCCAAGTCCCTGCATGCCTCAGTTTCCCTGTCTTCACGAGGGAGAAGTTCCCGCCATGGGCTGATAAGGCGGTTCCGTCAAATCCCAGCACCCTGAGACATGCTCCATGGAGGGGTGGGGCTGTTGTTTCATTTATGTGTGTTTTTTTTTTGGGGGGGTTTGGGTCACACCCAGCCAGGCTCAGTGGTTACTCCTGGATCTCGGCTCAGGAATTACTCCTGGCAGTGCTCAGGGTACCCTATGGGATGCCTGGCATGTGGCCAACCAGGTTCAATCCCTGGCATGCCATAGGGTCCTCTGAGCCCCTCCAGGAGTGATCCCTGGCACCTCTGGATATGGCCAAAAAAAAACAAAAGGAAAAGAGAAAAAAGGAAAACAGTTTGCTGTCTGTATTTTGCCTACTGTATTTCTGAGGGGAAATTCTGTATTTTTTCTCTCCTCCTTCCCCATGGTACATCGGCTGTCAACATTTCACTTTAGCTTGAAGGCCAGACATTCACAACCGACTGTCACACAATCTTTAGGGGGTGTGTTTTGTTTGGGGGGTCACACCCAGTGGTGCTCAGGGGCTGCTCCCAGCTCAGTGCTCAGGGCTCACTCCTGGCAGGGTCCAGGAAATCAGGCAACTCTGGGCTCAGACCTGAGGCCCCTGCAGGCAGATTGTCCGCTTAGTCCCTTCAGGTTTGTCCTCGGCCCAAAAGAATCGTTGGTTTTAGCACTTTTATCAACGAAATGAAGGTTTCATACCAGAACTAAAGACAGAATTAATCGTGAAGGGCATTCCTATCTGCCAGTTTTCTTTATTCTCTTTTTTTTGTGAGGACTCCCCTATCAGTGCTCAGAACTCACTCTTGGGTCAAGTGCTCAAGGGTGACTGCTGGAAGAGCTCGGGGAACACATGCAACAGGGGGTCAAACCAGGGCTGGCTACATGCAAGGCATGACTCACCCCATACTATCTTTCAGGCCCATATATGCTGCCTTTTCTGATGCATAATGTTCTTTTGCATCAGGCTTTTAATTCAATTAGAAGTCTTTGTTAAAAATTAGGGACAGCAGGGCGGAGCGATAGCCCAGCGGGTAGGGCGTTTGCCTTGCATGCAGTCAGCCCACGTTCAATTCCCAGTACCCCATATGGTCTCCTGAGCACCAGCAGGAGTAATTCCTGAGTAACCCTTGACCAGGTGTGTCCCAAAAGCAAACAACCCCCCAAAAATTTAAGGACTGGGGGGCTAGTCCAGGGTTAAGCATATGCCTTGTGTGCAGCCAATGCTGGCTCAGTCCTCAGTACTGCAGGATCCCGGAATCACTGGAGGCCCCACAGCTGGCCCAGATTATCTCCAGAACCTGTATTAGCTTCCCAGTCCTGGATTAATATTTTTTTTTTGGCTTTTTGGGTCACACCCAGCAATGCTCAGGGGTTTCTCCTGGCTCTGCACTCAGGAATCATTCCTGGCGGTGCTCAGGGAACCATATGGGATGCCATGGATCGAACCCGGGCCGGCATGGGCGGCCACGTGCAAGGCAAACGCCCTACCCACTGAGCTATCGCTCCAGCCCCTGGATTATTTTTTTTTTTTTTTTGCTATTTGGGTCACACCCGGCGATGCTCAGGGGTTACTCCTGGCTCTGCACTCAGGAATCACTCCTGGCGATGCTCGGGGACCATATGGGATGCCGGGATCGAACCCAGGCCGGTACAGGCCGGCCACGGGCAAGGCAAATGCCCTACCCACCAGGCTATCGCTCCGGCCCCTGGATTAATATTCTTAAGGTCATTTATAATTACAAGATGCAGAAACCCTCTGAAAGCTAGCAGGCACACTTCTGGGCTTCAGGAATGGCTTGATCCAGGAGCACAGAGGCAATACCATCAGTATGGGAGCTCATTCTCCCTCTCTCCGTCTCTCAGATCTACTCTTTTATTTCTTTTCAAGCATATGTGGTTCACCCCCCCCAGAAATGGTTTTTATTCTGAAAGTTCCAGGCTGTGATACTTATAGCCTTAACTTCCAGAGTTCCCTGTCCAGATTGTTTTGGCCGCCCTTTGAGATGAGTTTTTCTTCATGTGTGCATGTCCTGAGCTAATCAGGTGGTCAACGCCAGGCAGTGCTCTGCTTGGCCTGACCTGGGTATTGTGTCCTTGTCCAGGGGTGAGTTCATTGATCTAAACCCACACAGAATGGCTGATCAAGGGCTCCCATGGGTGTTCCACATAGTCCTAGTGATGCAGGGAAGAACGCATGCGGGGTGGGGGGATAGGAAGGTATGGAACGATGACAAATGGACCCTCCTAGGACCTGGGATCTGAGGGAGCCTCTGCAGAGCTTCTTGTTCTTGCCCTCGCCTCACTCAGAAGCCCTGAAAGCAGGCACCAGCCATCAGCCCCCGGCTCCTGGCCCACTACCCGGCCTCAGAGACTCGTGTGCAGCCACTAACACTCCATCTTGTTTGAACCTACAGACGTCGAACTCCACAGAGAAGGTCATCACGCCGCCGGAGCCCGAGCCAGCAGTGGCAAACCCGAAGGGCAAGGAGGGTCCCTCCAAGGACAAGAAGACCCCTGCCGCCACCCCAGCTGCCACCGCCGAGACGAACAAGCCCAAGGGGAACAAGCAGGGAAGCCAGAGCACCGGCCCAGGAGCCCGCTGGGGCCCACGTGAATTCCCTGCAGAATGGGGATGGGCTCGGCTCCCCACGGAGGCCTGAGAAGTGGCGGCAGCCCCTGGGGGGGTTCTTCAAGAGTCTGGTGGGTCCAGGCCCCTCTACTTCTTCCCAAGTTCTCGGGTCAGGGCTGTGCTTTCCAGCTCGGGGCTGTGGGGAGAACCGTGAGACGGATCTTTATTGAGCACGGACTTGTGTGCCCGACCCAGAGAGCAGGGTCAGAGAGAGGACTCGGGAGGCTACTGAGGGTGCCACCCAAACATGCAGCCGTGGCTAGGGTGAGGCTCTAGAGATGTATCCGGCAAGGCTTCCTGGAGGAGGAAGCCTCCTAGGGAGAAGGCCAGGGCTGTGTGAGACCCCGTACCAGAGCACTGTGGAGTCCCCCGGCCCTGTGATATCCCCCCACCTGTGGTGTGCCCCAGCTGCGGTGCATGTGCTCGCTGATCTGCCATGCGAGGATCCTGAGCGTCCACTGTGCGTGTGTTTGTGGCATCTGAGCCATGGACACTGCAGGCACAGTCCAGGAGCACGAGTATCCGCCCACAGATAGACGCTCTTCTCTGTTCTCCTGTCCACATGCTCCTCAGGCAGCTTTGCTCCCGCTCACCTGCTGCTCCATCCGCTGCTCCAGCGAGTTAGACACACAGGTCAGCTGCTCTCACTTGTTGGGTCACATATAGAGTCACGTGTAGCTGCTCTCACTTGCTGCGCCACATATAGACACACATGTAGCTGCTCTCACTTGCTGCGACACATATAGAGTCACAGTGTAGCTGCTCTCACTTGCTGCATCACATATAGAGTCACATGTAGCTGCTCTCACTTGCTGCATCACATAGAGTCACATGTAGCTGCTCTCACTTGCTGCGTCACATATAGACACACATGTAGCTGCTCTCACTTGCTGCGTCACATAGAGTCACATGTAGCGGCTCTCACTTGCTGCGTCACATATAGTCACGTGTAGCTGCTCTCACTTGCTGCGTCACATATAGAGTCACATGTAGCTGCTCTCACTTGCTGCGTCACATATAGACTCACAGTGTAGCTGCTCTCACTTGCTGCGACACATATAGAGTCACAGTGTAGCTGCTCTCACTTGCTGCGTCAGATATAGAGTCACATGTAGCTGCTCTCACTTGCTGCGTCACATATAGAGTCACAGTGTAGCTGCTCTCACTTGCTGCGTCACATATAGAGTCACATGTAGCTGCTCTAACTTGCTGCGTCACATATAGAGTCACATGTAGCTGCTCTCACTTGCTGTGTCACATATAGAGTCACGTGTAGCTGCTCTCACTTGCTGCGCCACATATAGACTCACAGTGTAGCTGCTCTAACTTGCTGCGCCACATATAGAGTCACATGTAGCTGCTCTCACTTGCTGCGTCACATATAGAAACACATGTAGCTGCTCTCACTTGCTGCGTCACATATAGACACACATGTAGCTGCTCTCACTTGCTGCGTCACATATAGAGTCACATGTAGCTGTTCTCACTTGCTGCGTCACATATAGAGTCACGTGTAGCTGCTCTCACTTGCTGTGTCACATATAGAGTCACATGTAGCTGCTCTCACTTGCTGCGTCACATATAGAGTCACGTGTAGCTGCTCTCACTTGCTGCGTCACATATAGACTCACAGTGTAGCTGCTCTCACTTGCTGCATCACATATAGAGTCACGTGTAGCTGCTCTCACTTGCTGCGTCACATATAGAGTCACATGTAGCTGCTCTCACTTGCTGCGCCACATATAGAGTCACATGTAGCTGCTCTCACTTGCTGCGTCACATATAGAGTCACGTGTAGCTGCTCTCACTTGCTGCGTCACATATAGAGTCACGTGTAGCTGCTCTCACTTGCTGCGTCACATATAGAGTCACGTGTAGCTGCTCACTTGCTGCGTCACATATAGAGTCACATGTAGCTGCTCTCACTTGCTGCGTCACTATAGAGTCACATGTAGCTGCTCTCACTTGCTGTGTCACATATAGAGTCACGTGTAGCTGCTCTCACTTGCTGCTTCACATATAGAGTCACATGTAGCGGCTCTCACTTGCTGCGTCACATATAGAGTCACGTGTAGCTGCTCTCACTTGCTGTGTCACATATAGAGTCACATGTAGCTGCTCTCACTTGCTGCGTCACATATAGAGTCACGTGTAGCTGCTCACTTGCTGCGTCACATATAGAGTCACATGTAGCTGCTCTCACTTGCTGCGTCACTATAGAGTCACATGTAGCTGCTCTCACTTGCTGTGTCACATATAGAGTCACGTGTAGCTGCTCTCACTTGCTGCTTCACATATAGAGTCACATGTAGCGGCTCTCACTTGCTGCGTCACATATAGAGTCACATGTAGCTGCTCTCACTTGCTGAGTCACATATAGAGTCACATGTAGCTGCTCTCACTTGCTGAGTCACATATAGAGTCACATGTAGCTGCTCACTTGCTGCGTCACATATAGAGTCACGTGTAGCTGCTCACTTGCTGCATCACATATAGAGTCACGTGTAGCTGCTCTCACTTGCTGCGCCACATATAGAGTCACATGTAGCGGCTCTTACTTGCTGCGTCACATATAGAGTCACGTGTAGCTGCTCTCACTTGCTGCGTCACATATAGAGTCACATGTAGCTGCTCTCACTTGTTGCGTCACATATAGACACACAGGTCAGCTGCTCTCACTTGCTGCATCACATATAGACACACAGGTCAGCTGCTCTCACTTGCTGCATCACGTATAGACCATATACATTCCACTGCCCAGTTCTGCCTTAGATATTTTATTACTGCGTAGCTTAGTTTAAAAATGTTTTAGTGTCTAAATTTACTATTCTGCATTACGCTCTTCCATCCTACTTTAAACCATTTGGATAGAAAATATGACTGTTGACCTATCCTAGTCTGTACTATATATATACATACACATGTAGTGATCTCCATGTGCTAATTTATATTATACTCTGCTATCCCATGCCATTTATTATATAGATAGATATAGGCACACTCACACACGCACTCACACACACACACACACACACACACACACACACACACACACACACGCACATCCCAGGAAAGTCAGTGTTTGAGTAGAGACCAGATCATAGTGAGGGTCTGGGTCAAGGAGGGCCGCACCGCACAGAATGGCCTTCGGGGTCCTACACCGCGCTGGGTCCTGATGCTGATGTCTAAATGCTCATTTCCGTCGGTCAGCCTCCCGGAAATGCGTACAGACGCACTCGCTGCCTGCGTGAAAGTGGTGCGGGAGGATACATTCCTAACAGCAGTGCTTCCAGACTGGCCTCACCCTTCTCCTCCCTTGTGGCCGAGTGCCCGCCAGGTGCCAGCCTCCCTGTTGGTGCTCGCCTTGACCTCCCCAGCCTTCATCTCTACAGGGTGCCCACTTGGCACCAGGCCCATTAAGAGGTGCAAGGCTGCGACAGCCAGGCTCGACCCTCCCTCTCTGGTGGAGGAGGCAGTTGTTGATCAGTCACAGGCATAACTAAGGCAGATCGGGACTGGTAAGGCAGCCCCCGGGGGATAACTCACGCCTGTCACGCCTAATGCCCTGGATTCTATCCCTGGTCTCACCTAGTTCCCTCAGACATCACCGGAGGCGGGCCCAGGACCCCCACCATGCTTTGTGGGTCTGCAGCACCCCACCCCATAATCCATAAAGGCCCTCTTGAGAGCGATATGTACGCCCTCTGGGAATAACAGTGCGGTGGGGCATGAGCAGTGAGCTGTCATGGAGAAGGCTTCCCCCACAAGCACGGTCTCAGCTCAGGCCTAGTCGGACCACCTCTTGGGACCACCCTCGGGACCACCTGTCAGCCCCACCTGAGGGAGGGAAGCCACACCGCTTTGAAGGCTTGTCGAAGACTGGCACTCCACTAAGAAGTGACAAAGTGGGGATCTGGGAGCGAGTACTCGCCCCTCCTCACGCACTCGTCTATTTCCCCAGCACAGGGTCCTAGTATCTGCTCGATAAAAGGCAGGTGTCGCTGCTACATCACAGATTTTCACCAGACTCCAACATCTGGGTATTTTTTTTCCTTCAGGGACCAAAGAAGATGCTGGGCGCCCAAGTGCAGACAGAGCCCGTCTCCATCGGACCAGCTGGCAAATCCAAGTAAACAAACCACACCAGTCAGTTCCCACCGAGCCCTCGGCCACGGACACGGCTCTCTCCTCTCTCCTGTCCTCCCTGTAGATCTTGTCTTCTCTCGGCCATCCAGTGAAACCCCACCTACAGATTAGCCTGAGCAGTTGCGTATTGAGGTGTATTATTTACGTCTCTGGCCCCCCATCTTTCCTGGTAAATAATGTAAAGATGGTTTAGCACGTTAACTACTTAGGTCAGAAGAGTTGGTGGCCGAGAAATGTGGGGAGAGGGAGCAGAAGGCATCAGGGTGCGGTTAAGGGAAACGGCGGTGACAGTCTAGCTACAGGGAAGGAAACGCTTGCTGAGGGTGACAGAGCTTGTGTTGAACACACACTTCTGGAAGCCTGAAGAGACGAAAAGCCATTGAGTTCACATTTCAAGGAGAGGGAACAGGGCTGTGTTGGGAGGTTGCCCGTTTGGTGACAGAATGAGTGGGGAGAAAGGAGTGGCTAAGAGCTGGGTTTTCAAATACGGTCCTTGAACATTCTTGCCAAGGAGGTAAAGACTGACCGGACGAGGGCGTGAAACGGTTTGGGCCAACACTTGCTTTTCTGAGGCTCAGGAACTACAACTTGGAAAACAAAATGAAAACAAGGGAGGTTGCAAGTTTGTTCTGCAACAGGAGGGGGCGCCAAGGTCTCCCGCCCATCCCGCGTCCCTCATCCCCCTAACAAAGACCTGGTCTCTGCTGTGTCTGTGACTAACGGCCCTCAGACGGCTGAGGGCTCTCTTCATCTGCCCTGGCTGACACTGTCCCACGCCTGTCTACACTCTCCTAATGTTCTCAGGGTGTGCTCTGATGTGAACCCAGTAACCCCAGCTAATATAAATTCATAGATTATTCAAATACCACAGGGTTTTTAATCCTTGTACAGAAAAATAAAGTCTAATCCAATGTAACCCAAAGTAGCATATGATTGACTGATACCATGTTTAATGTTTTCTGATTTAATAAAAAGAAAAGTTCTTTTACATCTAAAGCATCTTTTAATTTTCAACTTTTAAAGTGGGTCTCTCTTATTGTCTGTGTCTGGGAAGCCTTTGTCTTCCTCAATGTGACTCCAGTGCTCTTCCTCCTCCTCCTCCTCTTCCTCCCCCACGCCCTGGGCTTTGTATATGGTCACACGCATGTGGAATGGGTGCATGTGTGTTCACACACACTCGTACAGGGGTGTGCATACATCTAACAGCATACACACATAACATACACATGCGTGTACTGCACACTGGCATCACACTTAGACATGTGTGCGTATACATACTGGTATGTCCATAAGCACATACAGATGTTCATACATGTGCGGTGGCATGCACACACATAGAGACGCATGCCATGTCTCCTGACACGCATGCACAGGCACCCACAGAAGTGAGTACATGTGTGTTGGCATGTACACCAGCACAGAGACATGCCATGTTTAATGGTATACACAGATGCATACAGGTGAATGCATGTGTGTGTTGGCATGTGCACAGACACATTTATGTATGCACTGAACATATCCTGCACAGAGAGAAACATGAGGTTGAGCATGTGGTGGCCTGAATGGGGACTGGCAGACACACACACACACAGGTGCACATACAGCTTGTTTACACATGTGTTGGCCGCGTGCACACACACATACGGATGCATGTGCACATGTGTTGGCGCCACACATTCCAGGCGTGTGCACGTGGGGAATGGCATATAGAGCAGCAGAGCCCAGGCTACAGGGGCCCACATGACTCCTGAGCAGGGACAGGGAGGGAAGGGGCAGGCAGGTGAGGGAGGGCGAGAACGAGGCTCAGTTGGAGTTTCGGCCTGTTGCCCCCCCCACACACACACACATAAACTGGGGAAGTCAGTGCCTGAGACCGAAGGGGCACCCTCTGTTTACTCTGGGGAGGGGCAGGGCAGGCCATCGAGAAGGCGATTCCTCTGCTCAGGGGTGGGGCACCCCGCATCAGAGCAGCCGTGAGCATGTGTTAAAGCGCCTGGCCTTGAGACTGCAGAGAATGCGTGCACACAGGCCGCCGGGGAAGGGCCGTCACGGCAGACAGTCCCACAGGACACACCCCAGGACACACCCCAGGACACACACCAGGACACACACCAGGACACACACCAGGACACACACCAGGACACACCCCCAGGACACACACCAGGACACACACCAGGACACACACCAGGACACACACCAGGACACACACCAGGACACACACCAGGGACACACACCAGGACACACACCAGGACAGACACCAGGACACACACCAGGACACACACCAGGACACACACCAGGGCACACACCAGGACACACACCAGGGCACACACCAGGACACACACCAGGACACACACCAGCACACACACCAGGACACACACCAGCACACACACCAGGGCACACACCAGGACACACACCAGGGCACACACCAGGACAGACACCAGGACACACACCAGGACACACACCAGGACACACACCGGGCACACACCAGGGCACACACCAGGACACACACCAGGACAGACACCAGGACACACACCAGGACACACACCAGGACACACCCCAGGACACACACCAGGACAGACACCAGGACACACACCAGGACACACACCAGCACACACACCAGGACACACACCAGGACACACACCAGGACAGACACCAGGACACACACCAGGGCACACACCAGGGCACACACCAGGACACACACCAGGACAGACACCAGGACACACACCAGGACACACACCAGCACACACACCAGGACACACACCAGGACACACACCAGGACAGACACCAGGACACACACCAGGGCACACACCAGGACACACGCCAGGACACACACCAGGACACACACCAGGACACACACCAGGACACACACCAGCACACACACCAGCACACACACCAGGACACACACCAGGGCACACACCAGGACACACACCAGGGCACACACCAGCACACACACCAGGACACACACCAGGACACACACCAGGACAGACACCAGGACACACACCAGGGCACACACCAGGACACACACCAGGACAGACACACCAGGACACACCCCAGGACACACCCCAGGACACACACCAGGACACACACCAGGACAGACACCAGGACACACACCAGGACACACCAGGACACACACCAGGGCACACACCAGGACACACACCAGGGCACACACCAGGACACACACCAGGACACACACCAGCACACACACCAGGACACACACCAGCACACACACCAGGGCACACACCAGGACACACACCAGGGCACACACCAGGACAGACACCAGGACACACACCAGGGCACACACCAGGACACACACCAGGACACACACCAGGACAGACACCAGGACACACACCAGGACACACACCAGCACACACACCAGGACACACACCAGGACACACACCAGGACAGACACCAGGACACACACCAGGGCACACACCAGGGCACACACCAGGACACACACCAGGACAGACACCAGGACACACACCAGGACACACACCAGCACACACCCAGGACACACACCAGGACACACACCAGGACAGACACCAGGACACACACCAGGGCACACACCAGGGCACACACCAGGACAGACACCAGGACACACACCAGGGCACACACCAGGACACACGCCAGGACACACACCAGGACACACACCAGGACACACCAGCACACACACCAGCACACACACCAGGACAGACACCAGGACACACACCAGGACACACACCAGGACAGACACCAGGACACACACCAGGGCACACACCAGGACACACACCAGGACACACACCAGGACACACACCAGGACAGACACCAGGACACACACCAGGGCACACACCAGGACACACACCAGGGCACACACCAGGACAGACACCAGGACACACACCAGGGCACACACCAGGACACACACCAGGGCACACACCAGGACACACACCAGGGCACACACCAGGACACACACCAGGACAGACACCAGGACACACCAGGGCACACACCAGGACACACACCAGGACACACACCAGGACAGACAAGGCTATCACAGCAGACTTTTTTCACCAGGATTGCTGCAAAGCGGCTTTTGGGGGAAATGTGTTGATGAAACAGTATCTGATAAACAAAACAAAAAAAACAGTTGTGTGGTGTTGGAGGCCCCCTGCCCCGGTGGGGCCTGGCAAGTGGCCGAGTACCCCGGCTTCCCCTCGCTGCCAGGCTCGTGCTGCGGAGCTGGTTGGCGTCATCAGAAGCGCCCGACCAGAGATCATGTATCAGCGACTGGCCCAATAACCTGCTCCAGGCCTTAATGTTTGACTTTGCACAAATCATCAGGCGACCCTTAGGGAAGTCCTGGGGCGGGACAGTCGCATTTGAAGGATCTACAGGATACAAGGAAACCAGGAGCCTGGTACCCCTTTGTCTCTGAACCCAGTGGAGGGGTGGGGGTCCTGGTGACCTTTGGCCTGTGGCCATGGATAAAGAGAAGGCCTCTGGGGCCAGTTCCACACCACTGAGCATCCCCGGGCCCCTGCGCCTCCCCACCTGGGGAAATGAAGCTTTTGTAAAAGTTTCTTTCACCCCACCCCGAGCCAGGCAACTGTCCCAGTTCCTGCTCTGCCCTCCTGGCCCGAGACAGGACGGGCTGGGCAGCTTCTTCTAGGATCCCTGGGCTGGGTTTATTTATTCTCAGTCAAGAAATCGAAACCATGGGGCTGGAGCCACAGCACAAGGGGCAGGACGTTTGCCTTGCATGGGGCGACTCCCATATGGTCCCCCGAGCACTGCCAGGAGTAATTCCAGAGTTCGGAGTGAGGAGTAACCCCTGAGCATCACCGAGCGGGGCCCAAAAGAAACCACAGAAACCAGGGAGGACTCAGAACACGGAACGCCGGGGGACTCACGCCAGTTAGCCCAGACCCCACTGGGTAATTTGTGGATGGTTGTTCTGACATTCATTCCCTGTACCGGAAAAGGAAAAACTCATTCCCAAGCTTCAGAGTTTCTCAAGAGTAGGGACCCCCCCTGCCCCAAGGACACCCTAAAAGGTCCTGGGGACATGGATTGTCGGGGACGAGGCTCCGTCCGCCTCCCAACTCTTCCCAGACCCGCGACGCCTCTCCTGACACGCTTTTGGGAGACAGGCTGAGCACAGGCTGCCCCCTCACGCCTCTGGACTGACCACTTCCATGTCGCTTTCAGGTGCTGGGCCAGGTGCGGCTTCTCCAGGGTCAAGAAGAAGAAGAAGAAGTGACCCTTCCGGGAGCAGAGCCCCTAAAGGGCCGGCACAGAGGCTAAGCCAGCCCCTGCTCTCCGGCCAGCTCTGCAGAGAATGTGGACTAGCTCACGGCCTCTCCCTCCCCAACACTAAGAGACGCCCAGAAGAGAAGGAAGGAGAGAGTGAAGGAGAAGTTCCAAGACACCCGCTTCTGCACGCAGCCCTTCCCCTTTGCTCCTGACGCTTCTCCCTCCCGCCACCACCCCCCAACCCCCTCATCTGTTTGCAAGCCCTTCAGATGCTTCAAGGTCCCATTAATCCTATCCCCGGGACCAAAGGCCAGAGGTACATCCCACAGGCTGCAGGGAGCAGATTCCTATAACCAGGACTAACAAAAGTCATTTTCAATCCAAACCGACCCTCAGCTACAAGCAAACAGAGACGCCAGAGGCTACCTTCAGGCAGAGAGGGAAACTGATTTCACTCTCGAACCAGCACCAGGCTCCAAGAATGCCCCCTGCAGAGACGGATTCCCAGACCTGTATTTCCGCAGTCTCCCTGCCCCGTCAAGGGCAGCAATTGGCCCAGGGCATGGAATCAGGCTAGACTGGGGCCTCCCTGAGGGTCCCAGGGAAGGGAAACCCGCTGCCACACTGGCCTGCTAGCATCAGAAAGGAAGGAAATTACTTCCTGAGCAGCAAATAGGGCCAATTCCTAATTCAGATCTTGAGCTGGTGGCTTCTAAAAATGTCTGGGGCAGGGGCCAGAGAGATAGTCCAGCGGGTAGGGCGTTTGCCTTGCAAGCGGTTGGCCCATGCCGGCCGGTTCAATCCTCGGCATCCCATATGGTTCCCGGAGCACCGCCAGGAGTAATTCCTTAGTGCAGAGCCAGGAGAAACCCCTGAGCATCGCGGGTGTGACCCAAAAAAGAAAAAAGGGCAGCCCTTTCCCTAACCGCCCCCTTCTGGGAGAGGTGGGGCTTGGCTTGACTGCCCCAGGAAGCTCCCCCAATCTCTCCACCTCTGCAGAGGTCACGGATTCCCTGCAGTGGTGGAGTTGGGGTAACCTAGTCACAACTCATATTAGCGCCTCTCACTCCAGGGCAACGGCGGCTTCTGGGGGCCTAGTTGACAACCCCACGGCCCCCTAACTTAACTCAGGCAGGCCTCTGTCCCACTGCCTTTTGGGGACACTGGCTCTTACTGGATGACTTGGGTGGGCTTTTGTTTTTCTCAGCCCAAAGGGCCCCTCCAGGCTCCCTCCCAGCTGTGTTTCTCACCTCACTTGCTACTGAAGGTCTCCTGGCTCCAAGGTTTATAATAACCAAAATGGTTTTTGTTTTTGTTTTTTGTTTTTGTTTTTTGCTTTTTGGGTCATACCCAGCAATGCTCAGGGGTTACTCCTGGCTCTATGCTCAGAAATTACTCCTGGCACTGCGTGGGAGACTATATGGGATGCCAGGTATCGAATCCAGGTCAGCCGTATGCAAGGCAAACACCCTACCCACTGGACTATTGCTCCAGCTCCAACCGAAGTGTTTTCTTAAGTCACATCTCAGAGAGGGCTCCGAGACTTAGGGTCTGGCCCCTCTCTCCAGAGGAGACTTTTCTTCTCCCCTGTCTACACGGAAATGGGCCCACCCGTTCTTCAGAGTGGGTTGGTTATGGGCTTCTAAAGCTCACTCAAGTTTAAAAAGTAGCACAGGAGGCATAAACTGAGCAGACACACTGTGGTGTGAGGTTCTCATTCCCAGCAGAGATGGGTGGAAGTGGGGAGGGCGAAGCCACACCCAGCTGGCTCTGTGCTCAGGGAGGACTCCTGGAACAGCTCCGAGGCCCAAAGGGGCATCTCGCAGGTGCTCAGGCCTTGGCCAGGTGCATCTCCACCCCCTGGGCACAGACCGAGACACCCAGGGGTCACGCACCTTGTTCCCCCAAACAGCCTCCATAAGACCTGGGACCCCAGCCTCACTCACACAGCCTAGAGTGTGGACCGTTCCTGTGGGGATGTGTGCCCCATGCCACCCCCCACCCCATTCCAGATTCTTGGAAATGAACCTCGGAAATTACAAGGTCAGCTGGTGGAGTCAAGGCTAACACGCAGAGGAAGGTCTTTGGGGCCGGCCACTGTTTGGGGGACAAGCCGGCAGGCAGAAAGACAGTAAAGGTGCACCCTTAGAAATGGAGCAGAGCCGGGCATGGCCACGGGGCCGCAGCAGGTTGGCAGCTGGCCTTGGGGAGGCCACGGAGTTTCCAGAAAAACCAGCACGTAGTTCAGCAGGGGCGGGGAAGGTCGCAGGGTGTGGAGGAAGATGGCGGAGCACTGTGGGAGGGGCACAGAGCCTGGGAGGCCTGCTTCCCCGGGTCTTTAGGGAGCCCAGAACAGATCTGAGCAGGAGGGCGATGGGCAGGTTTGCTTTGGGGGGCTACAGGGAGAAGGAAACACAAGCCCAGCTCAGCTCCTGGTCACTGCCAGGCCTAAAGGCTCCCGCTGGAAACTGCACCACAAAATCACTTTCTTTTCGGTTTCTTAAAAAGTCTAAGGAAAGCCCAGGAAGCAAAAAACGCTACAGGTGGTTGGCCAGGAACCTCCCAGGTTCATTTCCAAGGATGTGGAATGAGGAGAGAGGGGTGTGGGCTCACAGTCCCCCAAGGAGGGGTCCACACTCTAGGCTGTGTGAGCGAGGCGGGGACCACAGCTCATATGGGGCTGTCTGGGGGAGCCAGGTGTTTCACCCTGGGCGCCTCAGTCTGTGCCCTGTGGGGTGCACCTGGCAAAAGCCTGAGCCTCCGTGAGACGAGAGGGCAGGGCAGGGCAGTGTGGCGGAGCGCCTGGCTCATCCGGGCACAGCCTGCAGAGGTGGGCGCCAAGCATGGCTTTCCCGCAGAACTGATCCCACCCTTCCTTTCCGGGCTCGAAGACCACCGTTCACTGGCCCCCTGTAGGAGCACCCCCCACCCCCACCGCCTCCTCCCTTGCCCATCCTGGCGTCCAGCTGACTCACCTACCAAGAAGAGAGAAGGGGACAGAAAACCAAGCCCAGAATCGCTTTCCGGGGCCCATCCCTGGGCTGGACGTCTGGGCAGGGCCGGGGGGTCTGGCTGGGCTCCTGGTGCAGCCCCTTGATGCCCATGGCAGGACACCCCGGAACAGACGCTCTGAGGGTGCTTGCTCCCGCTCCCTGCCCCACCCCTGCAGCCCTGCTAACCCCTGCGCCCCCACTCCATCATTTTGTTGTTGCCCTTGGTGGCTCTCAGCCTTGGTGGACCTGCTCAGCCCCCCCACGGATATGCCACCCCATCCCGTGCCCACAGGAAGTAATCCTCAGCCCAGGGAGGGGGCCTCAGGGGGCAGCAAGCTCCCGGTTTCCACCTCTCTCAGTGGAAAAAACTGGAGGTGCCACAAGTCTCCCCAGCCAGACAGACACCAGCCCACTTCCTAGTCTCCGCCCAAATAAACCACCTGCCTGTACGTGAGCCTCACAGTCTGTGCCTGAACTAAGCATCAGGCCTGTCCATCTGCTGGGCAGAGGGGCAGAGGGCAGGTCCAGGCAGTGAGGACCCCAGGGCTGCCCAGCCTCCCCTGGGTTCTGGCCTTTCTGTTGAGGGATATGAGAGGGGGAAGGAGAGGGGAGGGAAGGAGGGAGGAGTGAGGCAAAAGAGGAGGAGAGGTGGGGAGGAGGGGGAGGGGGAGGAGGGGGGAGGGAGGGGGGGGAGGAGGAGGAGGGCCCTTTGCTTTGATCCTGCAGGGGGCTGGAGAGAGGGCAGCGGGAGGGCACATGCAGCTGACTCGGGTTCCATCCCCAGCACTGGGTATGGTTCCACGAACTCTGGCAACAGTGATCCCTGAGCACAGATGGGGCTGGCCCAGGCACAAAACAGAAATATCTCAAAAGGCATCAAAGAGAAAATAAAATCCAATAGGTCCCAGGTTCCTTGTATCACCAGGGAAGTAGAAGCACTAACTTTATGAGACTTTAATAATTCAAGGATTAAATTTGTAATCCACAGTTGTAAACAATAACAGTGAGGAGAAACACAGAAATAACCCACTGGCAGACGAAATAAAATGACACAAAAAGCTCGTTTGTGTAAAAGATCAAGAACGGACGAGGGCTGAGGATTACTTCCTGTGGCCACGGGGTGGGCGGCACATCCATGGGGGGCTGAGCAGGTCCACCAAGGCTGAGAGCCACCAAAGACAACAACAAAACCATCGTGGAATTAATTGAAAATCACCAGTAATAGGTTTGTCTTCTATTCTTAGGCCCATTAAGTATAAATATACAAACCACTCCAATTAAAAAGACAGATTGCCGTCTAAATGAGAAGCCAAACCCCAGTGATTCTCTGCTTTCGGGAGACAAGCACTAAAGAGAAACACACAGAAGGGTGGGAACGAACATTGCGCATACTGACCAGAGGAAAGAGGATTAACCTCCCAGCATCGCTTGGTTGGGGCAGGTTCCTAAACCCCGATGCTGGTCTGTGTGCTCAGTTGGCGCCATCATCTGTTTCCTGTGGAATTCTGAGCACCCTGAAAGTGAATCCCTCAGAATTGTCCTGCACTCTGAGGACATGGGGTGGGAGAACACCCCACACCCGGCACTTCTGTCTGAGCAGGACTGTTTCGCCTGAGAGTCTGGGTCTGGGGTGTGTGACAGGGGTGAGCAGAGAAGGCCCCACCCCATGGACTCTGGGAAGTAGAAGTGAAGAACATTCTGGAACTCAGTTCTCGTGAAAGTCAACCCCTCAGACACTGGGCTTGAGGGGTGAGGCTTGCTCCGTTTCTTGCGGTTGAGTGAGGTTGTGGACAAACCTGTCACCACAGAAGGAAATCATAAAACACGGAGCAGCCTAGTCAGAGCAGAGGCCTGGTGTAGACAGAGTCAGTGCCAGCAGCTGGTACCATTTTGCTCTTTCGCAAATATCTTTGCCTTTTTTAATAGTATGGAACTACAATCTATTTCTATCTTTGTGAATAACAGAGGCAAGGCCATCACTATCATCCCATCTCTGAATCAATCATGTCATCGTCGTTAAGTACCTGATTTGTATCACTTGTATCATTTGTCTTCTGGTTGTTCATCGCGTCGTTCATCGATTTGCTGAAATGGGTGCCAGTAACATCTCCATACATCCCTGTCACGTGCTAGTGTAGCCCAACAGCATCTGCTCGCTCCAGGAACACGAAGAGCCTCAAACCATTCGTTCAGGTCATGGGAATGAGGTCTATTATTGTTACTGTTTTTGGCATATCGAATACAACACGGGTAGCTTGCCTGGCTCTGCCGTGAGGGCAGGATACTCCGGTAGTAGGTACTGTCAGTTATTGCATTTATTGATGTACTGCATGGCCCAGCACAATGGGGGAGAGCCAGTAGCAGCTCTGCCCCGTGATAGAGATCTTCCTTGCATGCAGCCAACCCAAGCTGGATCCCAGAGCCACATTCGGTATCTGAACACTGCCAGGAGTGATCCCAGAGCACAGAGCCAAGAGCAAGAGCCCTGAGACCCCCCCAATACAGTTAACTGCATGAGATAATACACCCTGAATGACCCTGCTTTCATTCAGAAGACCTGCTTTGCACTCTGCCCACAATTGTAATTAAAGCCACTATTTCTCTCAAAATAGCTCAATAAAAAACAAGATATTTGAGGGGACACAAGGAGGAGGCTGTTAGGGAGGGGTAAGAAGGGTTAGGCCACACCCAACAGTGCTCAGGTTGGGGCCGGAGCAATAGCACATGGGGAGGGGCGTTTGCCTTGCATGCGGCCAATCCAGATCAATCCCCAGCATCCCATATGGTTCCCCGGCACCGCCAGGAGTAATTCCTGAGTGAAGAGCGAGGAGTAACCCCTGAGCGTTAGCGGGTGTGACCCAAAAAAAAGCAAAAAAATAAAAAAAAAAGAGAGAGAGAGAAAGAAAGAAAGAAAGAAAGAAAGAAAGAAAGAAAGAAAGAAAGAAAGAAAGAAAGAAAGAAAAGAAAGAAAGAAAGAAAGAAAGAAAGAAAGAAAGAAAGAAAGAAAGAAAGAAAGAAAGAAAGAAAAGAAAGAAAAGAAAGAGAGAGAGAAAGAAAGAGAGAAAGAAAGAAAGAGGAGAGAGAGAGAAAGAAAGAAAGAAAGAAAGAAAGAAAGAAAGAAAGAAAGAAAGAAAGAAAGAAAGAAAGAAAGAAAGAAAGAAAGAAAGAAAGAAAGAAAGAAAGAAGGAAGGAAGGAAGGAAAGAAAGAGAGAGAGAGAGAGAAAGAAAGAAAGAGAGAAGAAAGAGAGAAAGAAAGAAAGAAAGAAAGAAAAGAAAGAAAGAAAGAAAGAAAGAAAAAAGAAAGAAAGAAAGAAAGAAAGAAAGAAAGAAAGAAAGAAAGAAAGAAAAGAAAGAAAGAAAGAAAGAAAGAAAGAAAGAAAATTAAACTGAAAAGAAAAATAAAAAACTAAAAACGTTTTTTAATGCTCAACCGCTATTGCATTGCTTCTGTGCTCAGGAGCGACCCTCAGGAATAATGCATAGTGCGAGGAATTTGAACCCGGGTCGGCATACGCAAGGCTAGTGCCTTAACGTGTATGAGCCCTCCAACCCAGGTGTACTCTTGATATATTTAAGAACACAAACCACCACTAATTCGCCGGTGGCCGACATCCACACACCCAGAGCGATTGGGGCAGTGGCCTCCCCTTAACTCGGGGCTGATCAGCAGCTGCCCCCAATCCCAAGACCCGCGAACACATAGCAGCACTCCCAAATCCCAAACTATCTCCCTCTCCCAGGGTTGGGGAGCAGGGGCTGAGTCAGCGCAGGGGCTGCCAGTAAACGGAGGCAGCAGCTGCATGCCAGCGCCCACCTCTCAGCCAGGGACCCAGAGACCCAGAGTGGGGTCTGCACCCGGCTGCCAAGGGCAAAGGCCGGTGTCCCTCATGCTCTCAGCACCCCAGGGCCAGCTGCTGTGACCAAGGCCAGCAGTCCAAGGCTGCCGGCCTCCTGGGCTTCCAAGTTGTCACGCTAAGACTGTTTATTCCTCCCGGTTGGGTTGATGGCCAAACCCCGTCGGAAGGGGAGGCGGGGACAAAGGCTCCTGCGTCACTTCCTGCGAGAGGAGTTGGCTGAGCTCTGCGGGGGCTGTTTTCTGGCTGGCCTGCAGGGGGCGTCGGGGATCAGCCCATTCCCGGGCCACCGGGTGTGTGGCTGGAAGTGGGAGTCCCCGAAGGGGGTCAGGCCAGGTCAAGGCCTTGGTTTGTTTGCTGGCTGCAGATATCACCAGGCTGGACTTGAGAGAAGGGTCTCCCCCAGCAAAGCCTGCAGAGACACCACTTCGACCTTGTTCCATCCCTCAGGTAGGGTGAGAACAAACTAACCTGGGGATGGGGGCGTGCAGGGCCAGAGCAACAGCACAGCCGGGCGTTTGCCTTGCAGACAGCGGACTCAGGTTGGATCCCCGGCATCCCATACGGCCCTCCCCGAGCACCGCCAGGAGGTAACTCCTGAACATCTCCAGGTATAACCCAAAATAGCTTAAATCAATGACATCAGGTAGGTTGAGGGAAAAAACCACCAACCCACCGGTTGTGAGCATCTGGTGCTTTTCATTCCGTCTAATCCTCAAAGGGAGCCCGGGGAGGTGGAGTTTTTACACGCAAGAAAAACGGAGAACAGAGAAGTCACGGAATTTACTAGAAGCCGCTGAGCTGCAGCGCCAAAGATGCCACGTGGGTTTCATGGCAGGGCGTGGGGGTCGCGTCATCTGGTCCCGGACGAGGAGTTCTCCTTGCTCTGCTGAAGGAGAACGGGCAAAGCTTTGCTGCTGGGTTTGTTGCTTAGCCCCAGCCAGTCCTGTAAACACACGCACATACGACAGCCCTCGGAAGAAGAAGACGTTTGTCACTCGGTGTCCAGGAATTGGATCATTCTGGGTCGGGGCCACACCTGGCGGTGCTCGGGGGTTACTCCTGGCTCTGCCCTCAGGGATCTCTCCTGGTGGTGCTCAGGGGACTGTATGCGGTGCCAGAGACGAACCCAGATCAGCCACATGCACCGAGGCCAGCGCCCTCCCCACACTTCTGTGCTCCAGCCCCGTTCTAGGCCCTTTGCCTTCTGTGCAGCCCTTACAGCTGACAGCCGGCGAAAAGGGTTGGGGCGTGCGTGTCCAGGCGTCTTAAGGCGCCGGTTCCTTTCTCTTGGTCGCCTTCCCTCATTCGTGATTTTCAAAACTACAGTTTTAAAACTGTTTCCTTGGGGAATTATCAAAGCAATCATGTTTTTGATAGAAAATGGTTGTGTCAACAGAAGTGCATGAAAAATAAAATCACCAATTCCCCATCAACCGGAGAGAAGCACATTTGACAATGGAATGTTTCCCCTGTTTCCCACCCAGCCACCCCTGCGCTGGGCACCAGTAGACTGTCTGAGTAAGCGCGACTGGCTACAATCACAGCCAGCCCTCACGCCTTCCAGCCACGCACCGCCTGAGCAGCATTCGCCCATGTTTGGAGCTAGAAAGTGGAGCCCTTGAGTTTTGATGACGGTCTCATCGGCCAGCCCACAGGTGGCATTTCCTCGTGGCTCCAGCGGGGGACGCCCCTCCGGTCCCTCCCGTCCCTCCCGTCCCTACTGTCCCTCCTGTCCTCTCCTGTCCCCTCCTGTCCTCTCCTATTTCAAGGCACGTTTTTCCCAAGGGAACGTTTTACCTTTCCAGAGATAGTTTGGCCCCATCAAGCAATTTTGATTTCCCATCAAAATCCTTCCAGACTTTTCCATATCAGGAAATTGTACATTATAGGCGTGATCTCAACTCAGAGGCAAACTTCACGCTCGATTATAAAAAGCAAAGCCCTTACGAGGAAGCCAGGTCCTCTTGTGTTGAGGTTTGGGGTGGCCCCAGTGAAATTAACCAGCAAAGCACTCGCCCTCGCCTCTTCCCCCAACTCCCACCTTTTGGGGTCTTTGTGTTTCTCTCCCTTGGCTTTTTCCTGCATCTCCTGGAGATGCTATAGTCTTATTTTCCATCTCAGGGCTCTGCAGAGGCGCCTCGCAAAGGCCAACTGCACATGCTTCCGATTAACTTAATTGCACAAATGATGCAGAAAAGCAGTTTCTTGGTCAATATAATTAACAGCTTAAATATAAAGTCTAGGGACCGGGTGATAGTCCAGCAGGTAGGGCGTTTGCCTTTCACACAGCTGATCCGGGTTGGATCCCCGGCATCCCATATGGTCCCCTGAGCTCTGCCAGGAGTAATTCCTGAGTGCAGAGCCAGGAGCAACCCCTGAGCCTCTTTGCTCTGCAGCTCAGCACAATACACAATATACATATACATACATACATATATATAATATATATAAATATATATATGTATATATATATACATATATATATAGTTCCTGGCTCTGCACTCAGAAATTACTCCTGGCAGAGGTATGTATGTATGTATGTATGTATGAATGTATGTATGTATGTATGTATGCATGCATGTATGTGTGTGTATGTATGTATGAACCCAAGTATGATGTGAAGCCCAGAACTGCTTGAACTATTCAGTTATTGGTTTCTTAGGTCACACCTGGCAATGCTCAGGGGTTACTCCTGGCCTCAGGAATTACTCTAGGCAGTACCTGGGGGATCCTATGGGATGCCAGGGATCCAACCCAAGTCAGCCACATGTAAGGCAAACCATTTTCCCACTGTCTCTCCAGCCCCACACCTGAACATTTAAACCTCAATCTTTATCTTTATCTTGGTCCTAGCAGCTAGTGGACACTTTCCTAGCAGGCCCGGCCTCCAGGTCTGACTCTGCCCTCACTGAATTCACTTACTGCCTTCCCAGTGACCTACTGGACTTTTCTGGAATCTCCTGAAATCTCAAGATTGCCCCTCCGATAGCAAGGCGCTCCCAAGAGCCTTCCTATCTTCGGGCTAGCTGGGGCTGCCCATCTAAGCCCGGGCTTAATCTCTCCACTTCCCGCCTCTGGCCCCTAGGCAGGGCTGAGCATTACTCATGGTCTGGCTGAGGTCTCAGCTTGGCGGGACAGCGCGCTCTATCTGCTCGCTCCCTGGCACAGCCCTCAAATACCAGGGGGTGAAGTCAAGTTGTCCTGGCACCCGCTGACTCTTCTGCCCCCAGGTCCTTCCTGCCGCCCCTCCCCACAGAATCTGGCTCCTCTGTAATGGGCTTCTCTAATCTGTGCAGTGACGGAGTATTTCCCGCCGTTCTTCTCTCCTGCCTGCCTAGAGCTTGCTCTTCCTCCTGGAGAAAAACCATGTGTCTCTTATCCCCTGCTCTGCAATGACGCAAGACCAGAAACTGGTCTTCAGTAAAAACAGACGCCATTTCTCCAAACTGGACCGGTCTCCACTGACACCTTCCTGACACCTCCAGATAACTTGTAAGCATCGCCCCACACAGCCCCAACTCAAATGATTCCCGCCCCAAGGGGATCTGCAGGAATCTATAATTAGAAACAAAAAACACTTCTTTCCAAAGCCATCAAACCAAGGAGCAACTGGGGTGATTTCTTTCCCATTTATGTGATTATACTTTTGACAATAGTATCACGTTCATGGCTTTGATGTATGTGCAGTCGCCACGCCTCACCATCCCCCAAAACGCCACGATCCCCCACCGTGATCTTACATCACTGCTAGCCAGCCTCTTCCTTCCCCCATGACTTGGTCATCTTGGTTTTGTAATCCAAGACCCGGGTTTAGCATCATTTGATATTCTCTCTATATATATTTTTAAATTGTTCATGATTTGGTTTCAGTCATACAATGTTCCAACACCTGACCCTCCACCAGTGTACATTTCTGATCACCAATGTCCCCAGTTTCCCTTCTGTCACCCCTACTCTCCAACACACACACACACACACACACACACACACACACACACACACACACACACACACACACACACACCCTGACTCAATGGCATGCACTACTTCTCTCTCTCTCTCTCTCTCTCTCTCTCTCCCCCCTTTGGGCATTAGTTTTCACAATACAGATACTGGGAGGTGACCATGTCTGTCCCTCAACCTCCTTTCAGCCCGCAGCGCTTATCCAGAGCGATCATTTCCAACTATCGCTGTCATAGTGGCCCCTTCTCTAGCCCACCTGCCTTCTCCGCCAGCACTTAAGGCCGACACCGACCCCCTGGCCCTTGTTTCTGCTGGCCTTGGATACTGGTCTCCTGCCATGTCACTTGCCGTTATTTGTTCCCTTGTTTCTCTGTGTGCCTCAGGTGAGGTCATCCAGGGTTTGTCTTTTTCCCTGTGACTTACCCCTTCACACAGTACCTCCAGCCCCACAGAAGTGGTGACCCGCAAGGTTTTGTCTTTTCTTCACTGCATAGTGTTCCATTGTGTGTTTCTTCCACTTCTTTTTGCTTTCAATTTTTATTAGCACACCATGACTTACAAAGTTGACAATAAAGAGCTGTTTCAGACATCCAATGTTCCAACACCAATCCCACCACCAGTGACCCCAGCCCCCTTTCCATCCCCCAGTATGAGCCCTTGGAAGAGTCATATAAGATATTTATTTCATATTACTTGTCCCAACAAAACTTAAAGGTATAGCAAATGGAACTATCAAAAAATGGATCAGGGCCGGACGATAGCCCAGTGGGTAGGGCGTTTGCCTTGCACCCAGCCGGCCTATGCCAGCCCGTGTTCTATTACCGGCATCCCATATGGTCCCCCGAGCACTGCCAGGAGTAATTCCTGAGTTCAGAGCCAGGAGTAACCCCTGAGCGTCGCCGGGTGTCGCAAAAAAAAAAAAAAAAAAAATAAGGATCAATAGAAATCAATTTGTGACAATTGCTAAGTGATTTTAACCAATATAAGATGTTAACTCATTATTGAAAATGTGTACTGTTGCAGGACTCCTCTAAGAACCTCTGCATCTGCCCTGGATTGCCTCCTGCAGGTCACTTCGTAGATAGGGGGTAGTCTGAATGTGGCAGTCTTATCTGACCATGTATTCTGTACTGGCTGGTATAAATATTCTCTCATGCTACCACAATCATCGTGGGACTAGCTAGATCTTACCAGCATATTTGCCTGGCCACATTGGATCTCCAAGTAATTAGACCAGAGAGAAATGCTGTTTGCCTCCAAGCAAGCAAGCATGGCTCCCTGATAACTCAAAGGCAACTAAAATACAAAACTACCATGAAGTAGACGAGACTCTTGTGAAGGTTTGGAGAAATATTTAACTGGCATTAGTATTAGTCTTTGGTACAGAGACATGCCATCTCAGAAACCCCTTCTCTACCCTATAAGGCATTTCCAGGCAGATCTTGGCTCAAAACATTAGCATATAAAAGGGCTTAGGTGAGGTGCTGGGAGAAATTACCTAAGGGTATTTGACCCTTCCTGCTTCCCATAATAGAGGAGGTCTGAGTTGCAGGGGTATAAAACCAGCCTGCTTCCTCTCTCTCTCTTTGGTCTCTTTTTTGGGGCTCTCTTATGGGGCTTGCACTCTTCTTGGGTGTTTTGTCTTTGTCTCCTCTTTACAGGGCCTTAACACGTGGTGGCCACCATCTTGGCCTACATGTGGCTGGGGTTCTAGTCGGGAACCCTAAGCATGGGGTTTTCCTGCTGCTGATTTGTATGCCTGAACCTGTGATAAGTAAAGCCTTTTAAAACTGCATCGGATTCCTGAGTTTTCATCCATTCCCGCCAGTTTCGGAGGTAGAAGGGAACTTGCTTCCCGGCACTGTCAGGGACCCCGGCGGAGTTCCCCGACAGTGTACTATCCCAGAGCAAGGCAGGAGTAAGCATATCTTTCTTAAGTTAGCACACATGCACCGTTAGCCAATGCCACACTCTGTACTACCTGGTGGGAAGTTTGTGCTGTCCTTTAGAGAAGCTCCGTAATGCTTCTTGTAAACTGGATTCAAGGCTGTGAATTCCCTAAACTGTTGCCTGTCCTTGAACCTCTTTATCATTCCCTTCACCTTGAGAATGAAGCTGGAGAGTTCTTGGCGTGTTGTTCTTTATATCGAGCTTTGGGCTCTGTCCCCTCCCTACTCTCCTGGTTCTCATTTCATTCCATAGATCTACTGTACATCTCATGAGCTTTCTTTTATATGCAAGTTTCTTTCTTTGATTTGCTATTTTCAGTATTCTGTCTCATTGTGGGATTTTGTCATTTTGAATGTAATGTGTCTTGGAGTTTTCCTACTCGAGTCTCTTTCCTCAACTCTGGGAAATTCTAATTGATGATTTCTTCAACTATTCTCTCTTCATCACTTCTCCTTACTGTTGTTCAGGGACTCTGATGATTCTTATATTGTTCCTCTTGACCTCACCCGCTCTTTCTCTGCTGTGCTGTTCATCTCTTTGCAGAATATTTTCCAAATTTTACAGTTCCCTAGTGATTTCCCCTTCTCATCTTGGAACTCCTTGATCTTTTGCTCAACTTTTGTTATTCTGCTATTCAAAGCTTCTATTGACTTTTTCTATATCACTTACTGTATTCTTCATTTCTGATTTTCATTTTGACTCAGATACCTTTTTGTGCTTTTCTGACTACCTGTACAATTGTTTCTTGGACCTCATTGAACATCTTCACCATCATGTCACTAAACACATTGTTTAGGATTGACTGGTACTGTTTATGTCTTAGTGATGTTTTAGTTCATTCCCTGGGGCACTGCTGTATGTATTCCCCATTGGTTTTTCCCTGGGGCTGAGTGTTTGTCCTGAAACCCCTGAAGATAAGGAGTGAGGCTGGGGCGCTCTCTCTTCTCTCTGCCCATCTTCACCAGATGACAGGAAGAATAACTGTGAGCAGTGTGTAGTTTGGGGTGTAGATCTATCACAGGGCCACCTATGCGGCCGTGTGCTTCAGGATCTGTGATGTGGGTCAGTTTGTGTGGTGCAGGTCAGGGTTGGAGGCTGCTGGGCCCTCATTAGAAGGGGGGCGTCTCCGCCTCCCATTCTGGAAGAGATCCAGTGCTGTCAGCCAGATGTGAGCCCACCTGGAATGTCAGAGCAGGAGCAGAAGGTCTATCACGACTTCTCTATTCACTCATCTGTGGGAAACTCTCGGGTTGGCTCCATCTCCTGCCTAAGCACACAATGAACATGGGTGTGCCTAGACCTTTCGAATGAATGTTTTTGTGTTGGGCGGGGGATTGTTTACATCACTGGTGAGCTCACAGCTGAGACTTCTGTCCAACAGTGTAGACGTCTAATAGCCTGCAGGAGACTCCCAGCCAACACCAACCTAGCACCCTACACCTGAGACCCAAGTCAGCCCTGGATATTCTGTGCATGGTAGCTGCCAGTCGACTCCTGCAGGCAAAGCTGTTTCCAGGAGTCCCTGGAAATCTCTGACAAATTGTCTGAACTTTTGCCCTGATGAACATGAATCTCAGTCAGTTTTGATGATGCAGTTTTTATTTGTTCAACTTCTTGTTTTTGTTTTTTGCAGTGCCAGGAATCAAACCCAGGGCCTCCCCCACATGAGGCAAGTGCCTTCTCTCAGTCCGTTCCACAAACTCTTAGGCTTCCACGGCTTGGGGCCGAGCTGCCGTTACTCAAAGTTCTGGATTTTTTTCTTGGATAAATTCTGCCCAGATAGAGGCCCGAGCGATAGTCCAACGGGTAGGGCATTTGTCTTGCACACAGCTGACCCAGGTTCAAACATTGGCATCCCATATGGTCCCCTGAGCACCATCAGGAGTAATTCCTGAGTGCAGATCCAGTAGTAACCCCTGAGCATTGCCAGGTGTGACTCAAAAAGCAACAACAAAAAATTCTGCCCAGATTTAACCACTAAATAACCAACACATACATAACTGTGGACTTTTAAATTTAGGTTTAACAACCACAACAAAGGCCGCTGGGACCAGAGAGATAGCACAGGGGGTCAAGGCGCTCATCCTTCACATGATCAACCCCAGTCCTCCCGACTCTACCAGGAGTGATCCCTGAGCACAGAGCCAGGAGTAAGCCCTGAGCACTGCCAAGTGTGGCAAAGCTAAAAATAACAATCATAACAAAATAAAGGAAGCTGCCCAGTCATCCCGGGTTTTGTGGAGCCGTGTGGAAATGCTCCATAACCACCCGTGATGTGTGGTCGTCCCACGGGTCAACATGCCACCAGAACATTTTTCACTCCTAGAAAGTTCTGACGTTCCTTCTCGGCGGTGCTGGCCGAGGAGGTCAGGCCTGCCTGGGACACACCCAATGCCACTTGCTGCCGCCACTGAGAATCACAATGTCTTACACCCCCAGAATGTGCTCGCTCGGGGACTCGATTTCAATAAAGAAAAATAAACTCTGCCTCCGTTTGTGCTACAGCCCTTCCCAGCCTTTCCTGGAGACCCGAAATCTCCTGATGGACATATGGGCAGGGTCAGCTCTGCTGCTATTTCACCCTCGCCCACCTGCCCAATCCGACACTCCCTAACGGGAGCAAATGAAGATGGTGGCTTCCCCCAAGGGAAAGATGACCTTGGGAAACAGGAGTTATTTTCATGTCCCGGTGTCTGAAGAAGCTCATGTAGGTCCAGAATGATGCCTTCAGTCACGCCAGACAGACTGGTCTCCACCGCCCCGCCCGCGAGGCGGCCTTTCCCTCAGAGCTCCTACACACCCTACACCTGGCAGCTCCAATCCCCCAATCCCCAGATCCGGTCTGCAGCCTTGGGCTGCTGGTTGCTGACCTCTACCTGACTCACCCAGCAGAGGGCGTATGAACCCAATATTCTTGCTAAACAATAACTCCCTCAAGTGCTAAGACTGTGTGTGTGTGTGTGAGAGAGAGAGAGAGAGAGAGAGAGAGAGAGAGAGAGAGAGAGAGAGAGAGAGAAAGGGGGAAGGGGGAGAGACTAACCCAAAATCCAGAATGATATAGTTTACCTTAAAGACACGCCATCCAAACAGAGAGAATAGTTCGTCCTGCAGCCAGCCCCGGGCAGCGGTGCACACACCCCTGTCAGCCAGGCCAGTGCTAGCATTCTGCAGAATTCCGGAGAAAATGGCTTTAGGGTCCGAGAGATAGGACAGAGGTAAGACGCTGGCCTTGCACACAGCCGATCTGGATTCCATCCCTGGTACCATCTAGAGTCCCCCTAGCCCCACCAGGTGTCAGCCCTAGGCGCAGAGCCAGGAGTGAGCCCTGAGCACCTCCTGGTGTGACGCCAACAGCTCCACCTGCCACCAATTTAGAAAACTGTTTCAGTGTTGGCGCTGCCACTGGCCAGCAGGGCAGGGTGGGCTGTGGAGAGTGAGGGGCTTTACTCTCTGGGGGTCCGCCTGGTAACGGCTACTCTCACACTAGTGTGTGTGACTAGTTTCAGTCTGTACTGACTAGTCCTAGGAAGCTGACCAGTACCAGTGTGTGCACTGACCAATACCCCTCTGCTCACTAGTACTCTTACTGATATCAGTACTCTTAGTGGTAGCCGATTCTTACTGATAGAGGTGCTGTTGTGCTGATGGTACCCGTGTGTGTGTGTGTGTGTGTGTGCAGTCTGATACTAAAATGAGTGTGTTGACTTGTTTCAGCTTCTACCATGTAGGTGCTAGGTGTTCGCCACCTCCTAGATACCAGTGATGCATAATCGGTAGGAGAGACTGATGATTCTTAGAGGTGGATGATAGATAACAGATTAGTGCTAGAGGAGACAATGACTCCTGGCTAGAGCTGGGTAAGTGGATGAGCAACGGCCATCATGGATACAGTCATGGTGGATGAGATGAGCGACGGCCATCACGGATACAGTCACGGTGGATGAGCGACAGCCATCACAGATACTCATGGTGGATGAGTGGCGGACATCACGGATACAGTCACGGTGGATGAGCGGCGGCCATCACGGATACAGTCACGGTGGATGGCGGCGGCCATCACAGATACAGTCATGGTGGATGAGCGGCGGCCATCACAGATACAGTCATGGTGGATGGCGGCGACGGCCATCACAGATACTCATGGTGGATGAGTGGCGGCCATCACGGATACAGTCATGGTGGATGAGATGAGCGACGGCCATCACGGATACAGTCCTGCTTGATGAGGGTGGTGACGAAGAGCGAGGTGGGGAGACCATGGTCCGATGACAGGAAATGACTGGTGACAGACAGCTAAGCCACCTGTGACCAGAGCCGAGTCTGTCCCCTCCGTGTCCGACCTGGGCAGCTGGCAAGCAGGAGTGCAGTCGGCAGCAATGTCCAGCACCGGGTGGCCAAGCGGCAGGAGCTTTAGCGGGGCAGGAATGCCAGCGCCAGGACAGTGGACGCTGCAGCCTCGGGACACGTGGGTTGTTCTTGGGGGTGGGGGGCTGGGGAGAGAAGGTGGCAGGTGGCTCCCTTTGACCTTCTCCCCAGCGCCCCAGGCTGTGCCCAGGGCGGCCTCCTGGACTGCACGTAGACCTGCAGATGAGGTGTGGCAGCTCTTCAGGGAGACAGAGCACCAGTCCTGGCTAGGCAGCAGAGCCCAGCTGCTGTCCCCAAGAGGGCAGGAGAACCAGGGTACAGCAAACAGCCCAGCCAGGAGGATCCCCACCCCAGTCCCCACACAGAGCAAGACGGAGCAGTGCCTCGTTTTTCTTCTCTCCTGCTCAGCTTCCTGAGGGTCTTCTCCAAGTGCATGCAGGCTCTGAGACACAATAACTGCCCAGCTCGAAGGGACGAGCCGGGCCATGTAGCTGGCAGGCAGGCAGCCCGGGATGGGCACGGTGACCTCGTGACCCCCACCCCACTGCAGCCTTTGCTTGGGTGGTGTCCACATCCCTCTTCGCACCCCTCCGCCAACACCTGAGGAATTCAGAGGAAGCAACAATACTATGGAAAGTCTAAAGGCCTGATTCAAACATGCAAATGAATTCTTGCAATATTCTTGGTACTAAAACAAGATTTGGCAGAGAAGGGGCAGGGGAGAACAAAAACAGGATCTGAGGGGAAGCTCAGCTGTGTGTGTGTGTGTGTGTGTGTGTGTGTGTGTGTGTGTGTGTGTGTGTGTGTGTGTTTGGGGACGGAGGAACATGAGGGGAACATGAGCAGGCACCTGTGTGTCTGAGTGCACATGTGTGTGTGTGTGCCTGTTGCAGTTGGGCACAGCCTGACCTCGGCTGCTTCCATCAGCAACTTCGTGACTCAGATGCTGAGCAATGCTGAGTCACAGCCTGCTGCTGCTGCTGCTGCTGCTGCTGCTAGTGCCTCCCGCCCTCCCCCACCTGTCTGACCACAAACTCTCCATCCACGCTGAAGTGACAACACGTGGCCCACCCCAACAGATGAAGGTGACCCTTTCCACGTGATCCTGGGGACAGTTATAACTGCCTACACCCGAGCTTCTGGTCAAGAGTGCAAAACCTCTCCCAGGTCAGGGGAACCGTCAGATCAGCACAGCCGTGTGAGGAACATTCTACCAGAGGAGAAGGGTGGGGAGAGCATTCTCGGAGCTGCTCCTATCACAGACAGCAAAGCCCACCGCAAATTCTCTGGCCGGAAGGAGACTTGGCAATTAAACATAAATCCTGCCCCTCGCAGGGGACCCAGATGATCTCCAGGGCTACTGTCCCAAAAGGGACCAAGACTCTGTAGGAAGAAAGCTGGGAAACTCTGGGTGTTGCTGGCTCCCCTGGCACTGTCCCAGTATAAATACGCAAGTTGCTGACTCTTCCTGTAGTGAGTAAACACATACTCAAAGAAATCAGGAATGGAGTAACACAGCTGGAGCCGAGCCATGGTCCAGCAGGTAGGGCATTTGCCTTTCACGCAGCCGACCCAGGTTCAATCCCGGCATCCCATATGGCCCCCCAAGCACAGTCAGGAGTAATTCCTGAGTGCAGAGCCAGGAATAATCCCTAAGCATTTTGGGGGTGTGACCAAAAAGTCACACAGCCACCACAAGCTGTCATTTATCTGAGGCGGAGAGAATGCCGGATCGAGCAAAAGCAGTAAGATACTAGTAAATCTGATTCTCCAAAGCATACAGGCAAGTCTGTGATTTCTATCCATGCAACTTTTATGAAAACTGTGAAATTATTTTCACATTTAAAAAAAGTGTTTCCAGAGCTCAGGACAGTTTCAGCGATCAGCAGAACATTCATGACTCATCAGGAGGAATCCCAAACACACACGCCCCATCTACCCAAGCTTTCTTCCTCCTCATAAAACCCAGAGTTGTACTTGCAACCCCAGACAGCTCAGCAGTGCAAAGGCGAAGCTTACTTAGCCCTGAGCATTTCCCTTCATACTTCCCTCTAAGTCATACTTCCCAGAATCACACCCAGTCCTTTAACAAAAGTCCATCCTGCCCCCACTGACCCCTTCAAGATTCCTGTTGGCACCCAAGGTCCCCGGAAGGAAACCCCAGGTCACCTGAGGCCCATGGTGCCTTTCTCATCGGTCAGCTTCATCTTCGTGCCCACTTCTCCACCTGCCCCAGGGCCTTTGCACCTGCAGCTCCCCAGAGTGGCACCTGCTCGCTGGCCAGCCCCCACTGTGTACTACCGCATGCCACTGAGACTCCGAGGAAGGCTTCAAGCATCCTTGCTGCTTCTGGGCACAAAAAGGTTCCTAAAGGGCAAAGCCCACCTGAACGGGCCCCTTTCTGCCGGGCGCTGGGCACTTCTTCCTCCGCCCTGTGGACAAGGGCAGGGCTGGGCCCCACACTCCAGGGTTCACAATTTACCTCTTCAGAGAGCCTGTTCCTGTGTGTCTGTCTGTCTATGTCTATTCTGTGTGTGTCTATGTGTGTGTCTGTGTGTGTCTATGTTTGTGTGTATATCTGTGTATCTATCTAAGTCTGTGTGCATCTGTCTATGACTGTGTATGTGTATCTATATCTGTGTGTCTGTGTGTGTCCACCTCTATCTATGTGTGTGTCTATGTCTGTGTGTGTCTGTCTATGTGGGTGTGTGCTTATCTATCTGTGTATGTGTGTATCTGTGTGTATGTGTGTTTCTATGTCTGTGTGTTTATCTGTGTCCGTCTGTGTCTGTGAGTGTCTGTCTGTGTGTTTGTGTGCCTGTCTCTCCGTGAGTTTCTTTGTCTGTGGGTGTGTTAGTGTCTGTCTATCTGTCTCTGTGTGTGTCTTTGTGGATGTGTGTTAGAGTCTGTCTGTCTCTCTGTGTGTGTCTGTGTCCGTGTGTGTGGAAGGCCACACACAATGGTACTCAAGAGCTATTACTGCAGTGCTCAGGGGCGTAGGGTGATGCCAGAGATGCAATCAGGCCGCATGCAGAGCAAGTGCTCTACCCCTGAGCTATCCCTCCAACTCAAATGTATAGACTTCTCTATAAATTCACCACCTTCTCACTAAAGTCAAGTCTGGTGACACCAATGTTTGAGAGAGATTCTCACCTGAACTGTGAGCAAATGAGCAAGGCTGAACACTATCCCAAAAAGGCCAAAGAAGAACAAAACTGGGGTCCTCAATCGCTAATGCCCCAGATGTTCTCTAAAAAACACAGGAACTTGGGCGGAGCAATAGCACAGCGGGCAGAGCATTTGCCTTGCCGTGGCCAACCCAGGTTCTATCCCTGGGATCCCATATGGTCTCCTGAGCACCGCCAAGAGTAATTCCTGAGTGTAGAGCCAGAAGTAACCCCTGAGCATCACCGGGTGTGACCCAAAAAAGAAAAAACAAACAAACAAAAAAAAACCCCCCCCACAGGAACGCAAAAGCATTATTAGTGTAAGGATAGATAAGTAAATTAATGGGACATCCCAAAATAGGCCTACACAAATATCAGTTAAACTCATTAAAAGTTGTCTTCACAGCCGGATGAGACTCACCCACCACATTAGCGGCCATTCTCTCTGTCCAGATGCTGCAGCACATTAGAGCCTGCCTGGGAGGGACCTCAAGACCATATTAACAGAGCAAAGCGAGTTCGAGCCCAGGTAGGCAGCTCCTGGAGGCAGGAAACACAGGGAATTCGTCAGATGGAGCTGGGGTCGCCCCTTCCCCTCTCCATTTTGTCTGAGCCCAGTATCCCCGCCCAGGAGCTGCCCTGGGGCGACCGGCCATAGCATGCAGAGTCTCAGACGCGGCTGGGGGAACTGGAACTCGGCTCTCCCCTAACCCAGCTGACCATGAGGCCCCCAGGAGGACAGATGGGTTTTGGAGTGTTGGCCCATCACCTCTGGGGGGTCCCAGAAGCAGCCAGATGAGACTCACCAACCACATTAGCCGCCATTTTTGCTGTCCGGATGCTGACCATGAGGCCCCTAAGTCGCGGCCACTTGTTGCCACGTGGTTCATCAAACTAGTGGAAACAGTTATGTCCTTTAATGTATGCATTCTACGATGTGTAGGAAAGTTAGGCAGGAGGGAGAGGTAGAGAAGAGGGAAAAGATATACAGAACCTACCAAGTAGTTGGGGTGCGGGAGGGGGGGAGGGAGGTGGGGACATTGGTGATGGGAGATGGGTTCGGGTGGAGGGATGGGTGTTAGAACACTGTAGAACCAAAACTCGAGCATGAGCATATTGCAATTGTTTGTCTAAAAGTGGTGTAATAATTTTTTTTTAACGTTGTCTTCAGTGGGGCCAGAGCTTCTTTGTCTGGGGGTAGGGCGTTTGCCTTGCACGCAGTCGACCAGGGTTCGATCCCCGGCATCCCATATGGTCCCCTGAGCACCGTCAGGAGTAATTCCTGAGTGAAGAGCCAGGAGTAACCCCTGAGTATTGCCGGTGTGACCCAAAAAAGAAAAAAAAAGGTTGTCTTAAGTGGTGGTGGGAATAGGGCACCAGTGGAGGGATGGTGCTAGAACAATGTATGAGACTGAACCCAATCATGAACATCTTTGTAATTGTATATATCTCGTGGTGGTACAATTAAAAAAAAAACTGTTGTCTTAGGGGTAATGGGGTCTTTTCAACAAATCTTGCCAAAACAATTGGATATCCATATGCGAAAAGAAACCTTCCATACTATTATAAACATGTCAACACTATAATAAACACATCACCTTAACTATAACAAATTAAATTAAGAAACCATATCCCCTTCATCCCAGTATCTATAAAATACAAATTTGGCGCTGGAGCGATAGCCCAGCAGGTAGGGCATTCGCCTTGCACGTGGCCGGCCTGCGCCTGCCCAGGTTCAATCCCCAGCATCCCATATGGTCCCCTGAGCACCGCCGGGGAGTAATTCCTGAGCGCAGAGCCAGGAGTAACCCCTGAGCATCGCCAGGTGTGACCCAAAAAGAAAAAAAAAATATACAAATTTGCTATTCATAGGCCTAAAAGACTCAAACAGGATAAATAAACTATAAAATTCAGGAGAAGAATCTTTATGACCTGCATTAATCCAATATTTTTTAGGACACAAGATCATCCTCTTAAAAGGAAAAAATGAACAATTTAGCCCTTAAATTAAACTTTAATCTTTGAAAGACGATCTCATTTTGTCATTTATGAATCAGAAAAAGTATTTTCAAGGCATGTGTCTAATAAAAGATACATCTATAATAATTAAAGAACTTTGTACAGTCAGTAAGAAGACAGTTTGAGGGAGGGGTTTGGGTCTCATCCTATGATACTGGGGGCTTCTCCTGGCTCTATACTTGAGGGTCACTCCTAACGGTGCTAAAGGGACCACACGCAAGGGAACCACTTTACCCTAAACTATCTCTCCAGCCAAAAACAGTCTTCTTTTACCCAACAAAACATCTAAAGCAACATTTCACAAAAGAAGATACCAGAATGTCAAGTAACCTTGTGTTCGAAAGCGCAACATCATCAGTCCTTTGGGAAACAGATAGTAAATCTCCAATGAGCACCCACTAGTATTTAAATGGGAAAGTTCAGATGGTGACACCTGAAGTGAGAAAGCTGTTGGGTACGGCAGAGCCACTGGAACAGCCTTATTTATGCTCTGGGGCAGAGCCGCTCCGTCCAATAACTGGCATCTCCTATGAAGCAGATTCTCTCTAGGGCTCTGCTTAGCATAGACACTCTCGAGGAGGAACAATCCAGCCACACAGCAGCTCTTTGCTGACGTTAAGAGCCGCAACTAGAAATAACCCAATGTCCATCAGGGGAGAGGAGTGAGCCCAGCTGGGCAGGGCAGCCAGCACCACTAACTCAACTGGAGGTGCATGCAAGGTCAAAGGCAAGCTCAGCCCAGGTGGGGCAGGGTCTCCTTGCTGTGAAAACAGTGCTCCTGTCCCTTCTTTTTTTTTTTTTTTTTTTGCTTTTTGGGTCACACCTGGTGGCGCTCAGGGGTTACTCCTGGCTCTGCACTCAGGAATTACACCTGGCGGTGCTCGGGGGACCATATGGGATGCCGGGGATCGAACCCGGGCCGGCACAGGCCAGCCGCGTGCAAGGCAAACGCCCTACCCGCTGGGCTATCGCTCCGGCCCCTCCTGTCCCTTTTATTATTTTTTTCCTAATTGGGTGTTTTTTTTCTTTCTTTTTTTATTGAAATCACAATGAGATATACGGTTATACGGTTGTTCATGATTGGTTTCCAGTCATATAAAGTTCCAACCCCCGTCCCTTCACCAGTGTACATTTCCCACCACCAGTGTCCCCATTTTCCCTCCCCCACCACCTGCCTCTATGGCGGGCACTTTCCTTCTGTACCTTCTCTTTGCACCCCCAAAAGACCAGCCTCAGCCACCATGCTGGTCTCTGCAGACTCTCTAGGTAAGATATTGGGTCCCCCATAGCTGCCCCCTGCTGTGACCAGAGGACAGTAATGGTGACTAGCATTTGTGCTCCCACCCGATCACACCTCTCAGCCTCCTCCTCCATGCCTGGAGTCACAGCGAGGCCCATGCCAGGAGTGGAGAGGACGTCCTCCTGTCCATGCAGTTTAGAGAGAGACTCTGCAAGTGGTGGCCTTAAATACTCATCACAGGTTTCTATGTGTGCTGGCTGCTGGCCCCTTGGAGATATTTTTTGGAAGGGCGAGGATCAGACTAGGAGTGGGGGTAAGGTCACAGAGCTGGGAAGTGGTCAGGATTCAGACACAGCTGCCTGACCAAAGTGCTTGAGAATTCGTTCTCACCACCCTAATTTTCTCTCTGTCTCCTCTCCCCTCTCCTACTCGTGACTGGTGCCAGAGAGTTCTCTAGCTGAAACTCCATGCCTCCTCTGTTGGGCAGTGTTGGCAATTTTATCACGAGAGGTATTTCCACTGCACTTAGTTCTTTTCTCCTTTCTGTCTCTTAGCGGTTCCCTCATTTACTTTTTGACTCACAGGTGTGTCATTTCCTGTCAGGGTTGACTCTTCAGTTCCTTCAGTAGCCCTTCTAGGCAGAGTACTCCACTCACCTCTATGGCATATCCTTTGTCCTGCTGAAACCAGGGCTATCAGTTGGGATGCCTTCATCATTATCTCTTCCCCAATCACACAGCAGCTCCTTTCAATGCCCTTTTTTGTTCTTTCTGGTGCTCTTCCACTTGGACATTGGAGCGTTAACATTTGTGCTAATTCCCAACAGACAATGGAAGCTCCCTCTAAGCAGAAGCTGAATCACGACAGATTTTTCCCCCACCACCAGTTCCTATTCTAGATTGCCCACATGAAGCTGTAGTCACCCTAAAGTTTTAGAAGGAATTTACAAGGTGGTCATTCAACACTCATCTTTCATACATAGCTGGGAACATGTAGAGAGGTTAAGTGACTTCTCTGAGGTCGGAGAGCTAATTGGAGCAAAGCCACACGCTGTTGAATTCCTTTGGGACAGTTCAGTCACTGCATGCTGACCTTCCCATCCCTAAGAAAACACAAAGCAAGATAAAACTCAATTAAATTTCAATTCTTACAGTTTGTTGTTGTTGTTTGGGTTTTTTTTTCCCGAGTAGGGGGAGAAGAACACCCAGCAATGCTTAGAGCTACTCCTGCCTCTGTGCTTGGGGATCACTCCATGGGGGATTGGAGGACCATATGTGGGGACTGAATCCAGGCCAGCCATGATCTAGACAAGCACATTTTCTCCAGCCCCCAAATCTTTCATTTTGAAGTGAACTCAAATATTCTGTCATGGACACAACCCTATCCCCATAACACTCAGGTTTCATCTCGGAATTCGGTATACCACAACGTGTGTGAGTCATAGGCTAGGTAAGACAGACTAGGGAACTGTTTGCTGATAACCATTGAAAATGATGCCATCTGAGAACTGTGCTTTGACTATAGTCAAAATGGTACACACGATAACCTCTAAATGTATTTATTACAATTCACAATGTGTAAGAAAGGGAAGCAAGTTGGAGAGGGGAAGGGAGAGAGGAGAGAGAGAGAAAGGAGGGAGATATAGAACCTGCCTTGGAGGCAGAATCGGGGATGGGGAGGGAAATGTGGACATTGGTGGTGGGAAATAGCCATGGGTGGAGGGATGGGTGCTGGAACTCTATGACTGAAACTCAAACATGAACATCTTGTAATTTTATATCTCACGGTGGGATAATAAAATATTTTTTTAAAAATAAAAAAATATTCTGTCATGGGACAGACAATGAGGAAAGACCCTAGGAGGTCTTGTTTCGCCTCTCTGATGGCGTGTCTGGAGCAATGGCACACGTCCCAGAGTGCCATCACAGCACCACTTTCCACCTGATCTACACATCATGCTGCCTGTTTTCAATAAAGGTCACAAATCCTATAATCCTCTACCCAACACCATGTCATTGCCCTGAACAGGAATTGTGTGTGTGTGTCTGTGCATGCGTGCGAGTGTTTGTGTGTGTGTATGCGTGTATGTGCACGAACTATTACTTTCTTCAGTAGAAGCACTGAAAACATTCCATGTATTTTGGTAAACTTCTGTGTTGGCAGTTCTTCACTTTCACTTCTTGAAAAGCCAAAGGATCAAGTACACCTGGTCTGGGTTCCACTCAGCTTCTGTGTGGTCCTGGGCCCTGGTCGGCTGAGTGTCCACATCGTTCTAGAAAAACTCGCCATCATCCTGGCTGCCTACAGGCTTACAGCAGTCTGGAAGGCTGAGAGCAAAAACCCTCCTCTCGCCACCAGCTCTAGCAGGAGCTGAGGGGATGTGGTTGTCGACAACTAGCTGAGGGATATGTGGTTATCGCGACAACTAGCTGAGGGATATGTGGTTATGCGACAACTAGCTGAGGGATATGCGGTTATGCGATAACTAGCTGAGGGATATGTGGTTATCGACAACTAGCTGAGGGATATGTGGTTATGCGACAACTAGCTGAGGGATATGCGGTTGTGCGATAACTAGCTGAGGGATATCTGGTTATGCGACAACTAGCTGAGGGATATGTGGTTATGCGACAACTAGCTGAGAGATACCTAGTTATGTGGCAACTAACTGAAGGATATCTGGTTATGCAACAACTTGCAAAATATTCCTGCTGCCTCTGTAGGCAGCCCCTCCTGTCCCTTTGCAGGCTGCTCCATGGTGACTTGGCATGAAGTTTTAGCACTACAAGAAAAAACAAGTCAATGGCTTATGTTCCTGGTGGGGAAATCACTGTGCATTTAGAAGGAGCCATGGGAAATGGGTATCCAGCTCTCCTCAAACTGCAGGGGCATTTCAGGGCAAGAGCCAGAGCATTGCATAAAGCCTCATTAAGGACAGGTAACTCTGTGTGTGTGTGTGTGTGTGTGTGTGTGTGTGTGTTAACCATAAAATGAGGGTGAATAGGTTTTACCAGAGGGGAGGTGGCGGGAAGAATTATTAGTCATGTGGTGATACAGAG